>VYZU01000198.1:0-16514 GCA_013401355.1 Ceyx cyanopectus | reverse complement strand
CATGCATCCCAGGATGCCCTTGGCCTTCTTGGCCAGTGCAAGGGCACATTGTTGGCTCATGGTCATCCTCCTGTCCACCAGGACCCCCAGGTCTCTTTCTCCAGAGCTGCTCTCTAGTACATCAGCCCCCAACCTGTACTGATACATGGAGTTGTTGTGCCCCAGATGCAGCACCTTACACTTGCTCTTATTAAATTGCATTAAATAATTCACTTCTCCACTGCTGACCCAGGATGGTTTACACCAGAAGAACATCAATGCCTTCATCACAGTGGTGGAACATCGTTAGCCCGAGATGAGGGACTTAAAACAGGCATACATGGCAAAATGGTTTTGTGGAGGAAAAGCAAAATGGTGATGTGATATCATCAGAGTCTTTTATGCACCCTTGTCTTTACACTAAACGACAGTGCATTGTTTTCATTTGGATTTTAGCAGAAGGTTGTGGACACATACTGGTTATCCCACAAGGAAATAAAAGCAAGCAAGGCTCCCATGCTAAAAGTAACACTGGTACTTGGAACAAGAAAGTTAATTAATTTCCAATACTTGTTTTCAAAGCATTAAATGTTTTTTTAAAACCCTATATAGTCAATGCAAGAGGATGACACTCACGAGACCTGTTTTTTCGCCCCTGGTTCTGTGACAGAATTCCTTTTAGGCTATTGGAAAGAGATGGGTGTGTAGCACATACAGGAGGATGGGTCAGAGGCAGCCACTGCCCAAAGCCCCCTGAGAAGGGGCTGAGACCCACCACAGGGGCACAGACACCAGCAAGAGGTGCAAGGATAGAAGGAAACCAGGGGGCAGGTGCTGCTTCTTGGCCACACCAGAAGGGTACTGGGAGACAAAGGGATTAATTTATTTTTTTCTCCACTGGAATAAACTTGCAAATATCCTACCTGGGAGGACTGGCATTGTAATTCAAACTTTGTACCATGGAAAGTTAACGATTTACCGCTCCTCACAACCCACACAAACTGACACCAGAGATTTCTGAGCAATTAATTGATAGCACATTACAATCTGAGATAAGTAATAAACCCTTTTACTCACAAAGCTGTCAGCATGCATTGCGTAGCTTCCTGATTTGGCCCAATCAGTGAAATATGCACAGAACTGCATCTGTAATAGCATTATTCACCATCTAATTATCATTATTTGCATTTATGATAGGGTAAATGCAGTGAATGGGATCAGACACACAGGAAGCACTCAGCACTAGGGATACAGAAATAGTAAAAGAGAAATCTCATTTCTGGAAAGTGACATTGCCAACTAAAGTCTAAAATTTGGCCTAAAGTATAGTGGTGAAGACAATAAAGCCAAAAAAATTAATAAATAAACCAAGGACTGATTGCCTTGGGATGCTTGCATGCCTCTGGATTCAGTCAAGAGATACAGTTGGAGAAATAAAAAGCAAGCAAGCAAATGGAGCAACAGCCCAGATCTTAACATGCCCCTCTTGGCAGAAGAACCAGCTCAAGAACTTCCAAGCTACCCAGTCACTGCTCTCAGGTCTCCCTGCAGATCTCCTGTGAAAGATTAGGAATAAGTAGTCCAAACTCCAAAACCCGCATGCACATCATAAAACTTTATCTGGTCTTAACTGTTGGAGTAGTTAGAAGATGCTAAAACACACAGCTTGGGAATCCCCTCTCTAGGCCTGAAGGCTTGGATCAGCCTGGTGTTAGAGTAAGAAAGCAGGTTTCCAATGTGTTCCAAACATTGCACATAGCTGATATTAAGCAATTTTGAAGAATTCTTACGAAGTGTTTGGATCAGGGATCAGAGTGCTCCCTGCCACAGCAAAAATCCCAGATCACTGGAGGGAAAAAAAAATAAAATAAAATCAATGGTCAACCTTTGCCTACCCCTGTGCTTTACATACTGGCTCCTGTTCACTTAAGTTTAGGGTACTCAACTCAAGGCTGAGTGCAGCACTTCCTGGTTTCTGGCTCTCCATGACCTAAGTCAGGAGAGCTGCTGAAACGCCCCTCATCTCCATCATTGCACTCGCTCCTGATTCCTTCCTGAAGAAAACCAGGACATGCAAAAGGTTTAATGATTTCATCCCCACATATGGCTCTGTGGATGCCTGTGGGGAGCTGGACTGTGAGGCACAGGCCCATTGCCCTGAACTGGCCCAGGAAAAAACACACACAACCCACAGAAAGAGAAACCTGAAGTTCTGATTTCTACTAAAAAAAGAGCAACATTCATCTTCCTCATCCTGGCTTTCTACCCAAGGTGGCTGCTGGTCCATAGCACCAACATGACACTTTTGGAGAGAAACAGGGAGTGGGCCTAAGCAATTTGTGCAAGACCAGACTAAGGCAATTTCTTTCGTGGTCCATAAATTCCAAGTAGAGAGAGGCACCTCCTGGTAGCACTGAGAAAAGCACCTGTATGCCCCACCTCTCAAGAGCCAGATTCACCCTCTCCCTTACCTTACCTCTGTATTTATTTGGGGTCAGTGTTCACCCCATGAAATCCATCCTGGAATACCCAGACCCTCCTCCTCACTTCCCTGAAGTACATCAGTTAACAGTCAGTGGCTCTCATACTGGCAAGTCTGACACCAAACCTCTCTGCCACCGTTTCCAAGCAGAAAAGAGAAATGAGTCTATGATTGTTGGCAGTGCAGATACAGTAGTAATGAAATCTTCCCAGGCACCGAGTGCAGTTGAGAAAACACTTTCATAAAATACAGAAAGACCTCAGCCGCAAACCTGACAAAGGCTTTGCAAACAGGCAGGTTCATCACAGGCTGACGTGATGAGAGTGGTGAAGTCAAGTCTCCAGGAGAGCTCTCACAGGCAGGTAAGTGATGTTACGCTCTACAGGGAGGACGCAAGAGCATCCTTCACCCAGCAACACTAATGGG
This sequence comes from Ceyx cyanopectus, assembly GCA_013401355.1. Taxonomy (NCBI): domain Eukaryota; kingdom Metazoa; phylum Chordata; class Aves; order Coraciiformes; family Alcedinidae; genus Ceyx; species Ceyx cyanopectus. The sequence continues at coordinate 13,627 of VYZU01000198.1, read as the reverse complement.
ACAATCAAGCAAGTGTGTCAGGCTGACCCCAGCACTCAGGCTCAGGTCCCTGGAACAGATCACTGTTCTCATTATCCATCACTGAAAAGCTTACTAAACTAAGTAGGAACACTAGGACAGGGCCTTAACACCTCAAAACAGACTGTCGTTCATTTCCATCTGGAGTCACATCCTCCTTCATGCTTCTAACACGTCAATTATGTGGTTTCATGCTCATTTGCTTTGCAGGAATTCTACGCTAATCTGGGTGTACAAACTGAGTAAAACATCTCTAAATATCCTCTCACCACAGATTCTGCTTTGGTGGTCAAGCCTGCTGTGGAGCTGTGAAGAGAACTGCATAAAACATCAATAAATACTCCAGAAGCACAGATTGATCCAGGCAACAGCCTCAATCCTCCTTCAGCTCCAGCCAGTGATTACATTTCATTGGCTATGGCAGCCTCCAGCCATGTACTCCAACAGATAATCAGCCTTGAGGAGTTTTCCTGCAGATCTGGAAGGCAGGAATCAGGACTACACCTGACAATCAGGGAAGGAAGTGTCATTACATGTTTTCATTATTACCTATCATTAAAGAACATGTATTTAACTCATTTTGTGTTCTTACCTACAGAGCTGAAAAGAAAAAAGAAATCCAAAACCTAACCCAAACCATTAAATTTATTCCACTCTGGGTACGGACATTTTAAAACAGTATGGTGTATTCTAAATTCAGCTGGTAAATTCTCTTCCCATCTTCACACCAAATTCCATTCTTCCCAACAGCAGATAGCAGAAAAAAACCAAGAGAGGCTCATCAATGTCATACCAGGTCCATAAAGAAGTCACTACAATAGCTGCTGTTGATATAATTAGCCATACTTCTGCTGGTGGCAGTGTCTCCTGACCATAGGCGGTCTTCTCCCGCCAAGGGCTGCAGAGTTGTGCCAGTTGCTGCTACATAGGCTGGAACACACCGATAACCAAAAGTTTCTTAAAATCTGCAATTTCTGGTCTATCTTTGACCTTCAGGTCCTCCCTGTGCTGCAGATATTCCTTTTCACATCACTTTCGGTCAGCTGCTGATGATGGGATTTTATTCAATCTGAGCTTGTCCACCTACCCAGGCTGTTTGTGGTCCAACTGTACTGCTTTGTGCTGGTAGGTATGCAAAGCATTGGCTTCCCCTGATGTGTTTATAACACTGTCCTAAGCAGTGGCTCAGCCCCTGAAGCAAAAAACCCCAAGCTATATGAACTCTGTCATGTTTTTCAGCATGACATGTTTTTCAGCATGCTAATTATTGCACATTCAGGGATAATGATGTACAGGTTGTAGTTTGTATCTGTGCCAAAGCAGATACCATCTCTTGCATGAAAATGCCCATGGTGTTGAAGCTTGTGTGCTCCCTGCCTCTCTTTTGGAATGGGATTTATATTACTACAGTGCAGATGTTCCCCTTCCCTTCCATGAAATCCCAGTCTAAAGAGAAGCCAAAGGGCAAAAGGAAGAAAAATCATAATTCTATTTTTTTATTATACAAGAAGCCAGCTCCCAGGATTACAGTCTAGCACACAGCTCTATAATTAATTATTCCTAAGAAAACAAAAATGCTTTATTTAAGATGACAGAGAGCCTGTAAATTTGCTTCTTATATGTGCACTGACTAATTAGATTAATTAAGCATGCACACAGTTCTGAACAATCAGGCAGGTGGCAAATCATATTTAAGATGACTTATACGATTCATTCTGTCATCCTTGCACTTGACAAATGACATCCACCCTGGTGTGAAACCAGGGCAAGAAACAGACCATTGTTTGCCACAGAGAGTACCATTATTTTCACATTGCATTTACTTCATTAAAGAACACGAGCAGCTAATCCTCTTTCATAAGAGCATCCAGAAACAGAACTCACTGTACTTCATTAAAGTAGCAAAACCTGGTGAAGCTGTTGACACCGTGATGGAAAGGGCAATCTGTGAGATAAAGGAGCCCGGTGAAGAGGTTCAAGAACTACACTGGAGCTCTCACACAGCATACTGGGAAGCTGAGCTGTTTCAACCCATGGAGATCCACACAGCCTTTCCCTTTCTCTTCAAGTAATGAACCAAAGTAAGGGTAATTGCTGGAGATTTATTTCCTGGGTCTAGAGCTCTGCTGCTTTAGAGAGTTAGAAGCACGCCTGGAGGTGCCCAGGATGCTCTGAAGCCCATAGAACAAGCACCAAAGTCTCTTGAGTCTGCAGAGTTGTGAGCCCCATGTTGATCCCTGCACACCCTGCACCAGGAGCAGATGGAGTAGCACCATAAAATTTACTGCCAGCAGAGCCACAGCCAGGACCCACACTGTCTGCGCTGGGCTGGTGCCACTCTCGCTTCAAGCCTCAGAGATGTCCTGTGTCTACTAGGAATTGAGTGAGTGACAAAGCCAAGCTCCAGCTCCAGCAAACCTGAAGCCTCAGTGTGACATGCAGGACATAATAGTGTTTGTCTCAAACAATCCAAGAAGTTGAGACACTCAGGACATCTTGTTTGTCATGAGAACCCCCTGCACACACACACCTCTGTCAAGATGTGTGCCTGAGACTGGACATGAGGGAGGTCTGCAGCTGGCACTGGGAGCGAAGTGTCCTTAATATTTCATGAAGACTACCAGTCCTCCTGCAATAAATTAGCCTGAGATGTCTGCTGCCTTAATCCCCCAATTTATGACGGCTGTTCTCACCAATTAGCAAAACTAAGGACTGTGCTATCGACACTATACCCCTCTCCCTTATCTCTCAGAGGAGTACAGAGAAGGTAGAAGGAATTTTTCATCTGCACAGGGAGAGAAGTGGGGGTGTAGTGGACAAGAACTATATAAAAAATCTGGGACACTATGGAAAATAAGCAAGCATCTCCTTACTGACATCAATGCGGGATCCTGGTGGTAACTATCCTATCGCTTGCTGTCTTCTGCTTTCTCCTTTATTTTCTGTCTTTATTTTTCTGCCTGTCCTATCTGCTTTAGCAATTTGGTTATGCTACTCTAATAAAACTTTGTTATGCATGTGGCATCTGACCTCGTTTGCGTCTTAATTTCACCATTTGGAGATCACCTTTAAACCTTTCATAAAAATTGCCACATATGTCGCGGTTTGGGGTCAGGGCAACTCCCAGACCGATAACAGACTCCTCTCTTTTAACCCCCCTCCCTCCCCAAAGGGGAGAGAAAAGGAATAAGGGAGAGAGACTTAGTGATTAGAAAAAGGAACTAGAACAATTTAATTAAAAATGAAAATGAAGTATATACAAATATGTACAAAGCCAGTACCAAACCCAACCTCCCCCCGATGGTCATTACGTCACCCTCATGGATGCTGTGGAGGAGCTGGACTCTGACACCGGGTCTTGGGAGCGAACACAAGAGCCAAAGCCAAAGGGAAGACCGGAAGCGAAGAGGGATAAGAAGGGCCGAAGAAGGGTGAAGAAGGGACCAGAAGGCTAAAAGAAGGGTAAAAAGGGATGAACCTCCGGACCCCCGAGCTTATATACTGGATATGACGTGTAAGGGATGGAATACCTCCTTGGTCAGTTTGGGGTCATCTGTCCTGTCCACTCCTCCCCGCAGGTGTGGTCTTTCACTTCTCTGCACCCCCCAGTGCAACACACAAACTCTAGCAATGGCCTTGGTTTGCATTCCATCCCTGGTAGTAACTCTAAACATGAGGTGTTATCACTGCTAGAAGCAGACACTGTCTGCAAAACATGCTTCTAACTCTAGAAAGTGCAGCCAGTTAGAAAACATGAGCTGAAAAAGTAAAATCACTGAACAAAATTTGCTTGGTTTTCACACAAACCAGGACACACATATCCTACTAATATTGGATCTTGACACTCAGTGATGTCACCAACACTGGGGCCTGCAACAGAACCCAGAGCAATGCCACAGGGAGCACAAAGGAACTGGAAGCTCAGCAAGAACAGGAGGATAATCAACACTTCGATCTGTTATTTCCACAGAGGCAGGTACCAAAAAAAACCAACCAACCCCAAAACAGCCAAATATGACTGGAAAGGATTTCAGACGCTTTCCTCATCTTTATGAAGTTAAATGCTGAGGCTTTCACTATAAGTTAATGACTGGTTTGCACTTCTTTCTTTGTGTGCTCTGTCACTAATCAGGAGCAGTGAGCTACCTCAAAGCCTCATTACTAGACAACAAAAAAAGGCAATGAATCCTCCAACAGAAGTTTTGCTGCAGTGGCATATTGCCATTTAGCTAGAGGGAGGCAGGAGAAAGCAAGTCAGCAGTGACATATTCTAAACATCCAGCTGGGAGAAAAAGAAAACCCAAGTATAATATTGCATCTTATTGGAAGTAGTTCATCTGACATAACTTACTTAACAAAAATTACAGTCTATTAAAAAGGCATGTAAGCAATACCGCTGAAAACAAGTCTACACAGGAATCAGCTAGCATAATTACAGCTGGCTACAAAACAGGAGAAACAGAAGAAAAAACTGCATAATTTACCAGCTGACAAATGTTAATGACAAATAGAAAACAGGTCCTTGACAAAGAAATAGTAGCTGCTCGCTTTGTAGTTTCACTTCAGAACTCAAATATTTTTATCATGGGAAGGAAAAAATAATTTTTTTTTATTTTTTTTTTAAAGCGCCCATCTTGCATCTTAGTGAAACTAACAGGTCGTCACAAAACAGAATTCTCCCCAAAAAGGTTTAGTGCTGGTTCAACACAGGTTGTGTGTGAAGATGACACATTTGTGTCAGCAGTCCCACAAGACTACTATTTCTCTTCATCTCCTAGCAAGATCAAGTGCATTGTGTGACATTAAGCATATGAGCAGCCCTTCTAGAGTCGCACTTGAAATTCAGGACACACCAAGCTCCCTTGCTGAGCTGGAGCTATGGGGTATGCCACAGGGATTGTGCTGGATGTTTTCTGCAGACAGATAAGATGGCTGGGAGGATTTCAGAGTTACATTCTCCCATCTGCAAATATCTCTTCTTAAGTGGGGGGGGAAAAAAGACATAGCCATTTTCAGATGTTGTTTTTGTTATTTAGTTTTATAATCATTTCATATATTTGAATCAAAGCAGAGTGGTTCTAACACAGCAGCCTTCAGACAAGCACCTCTCTCCTGGCCTGAACAGAGGTTGGAGGTCCTGTGCTCCTTATTAAATTCATGGGGGCTTTTTTTCCCCTCACATTAAAGGCAGTCAACATTACTCACCATAACGATGTAGATGCCACATGAAAATTAACCCTGGATGAGGATCAAGTCCATGCATAAGCGGACGACAAAAACTAATGCAGCTAAGGATTCACAGACAATAGGCTCTGGGCAAGACAAGAGGTGGCAGATGAGCATTGTGGGAAAACAGCAACTGATTTTAAGACATTGAAAACATTCAGAATTATCTTTGGAAGGAGACAAGCTAAAAAACAATCCCAGGCCAGGACTAACCAGCATCTTGATTTATAAATGTATCTTGGAGCCTAATAGGCAGCTAGGAGGATTTTTTTGCATCATTAGGCCTCCAAACACCATGGTCTGAGGAAGCACATATGCCGATTGCGAACTGGAATGTTGACCCATGTATTCTGCTTTGGAATGCCCCTTCCATCTGATTGTTACCAAGCTGAACTTATACTTGGGGTAAATTTCCATTACTTTTTCATCTGATGGATGCAAGTGATTTGATTACACTTGGGTGGGGGGTTGGGCAGGAAGTCAGGGGGAAGACCATTGCCTACATGTCAGTGATGAAGTTCTAATTATTAGAACCTTGTCTGTTATCTGGAAAAAAAAAAAAAGAGAGAGAGAAAAGAAATAATCTAGTAAGAAAAGTCAGTATTTTACACACACACATATATTCACATGGTCTCTCAGGAGGACAATTTTCCACAGCATGAGGAAATCATTAGAAATAGTCAAAACTGTTACTCACAATTAAGATTTGTTTAACGGACTAATGAACCAAACAGAAAGTCTGGAAATCAGATGAAAATGATTAAATGAAAAGATTAAATAATAATTAAATTATTAAAATAAATTATAAATGAAAAAAATAATAAATATCATTAATTTAATTAAATAATAAAAGATTATATAAAAACTATTGGTGAAATTTCATAACCAGAAGGAGAAAAAAAAACCAAACACATAAAAATAGCCAGAAAATGGTCCAAATCTGGTCCAAAGGGCGGCAATTCAGAGACAGGGGGGCAACAGTTGCAAGGCAGACAAGAGTCAGCCCAGGATCAGAGAGGAGTTGTGTCTACCCAAGCCCCTGGAAAGGAAACCCAGCTCCTAGCCAGCCATATGTGCTCAGCCTTTGACCTCATGTGGCAGGGCTGGAATGGGGCAGGTGAACCCACTGGCTTTGCAGGAAGCTCAACCATTTCAGTCAAACTGGAAGTTTCGGAAAACCCTGAGCATCCCTAGGGGAACTTCAGGCAGCAGGAAAGAAACACATTGTCCACTGTAATTTTTACAGCATGATTCCCATCTACCCTGGCTAATGAGCTGACCTTCTACTTTGTATTTTTGAGAAAACAAACCACTATATTATCACTGAAAAGTGTTTTTGAGGAATTAAATACCAGGTTACCAAAAGTTTTTTCTTGAATAAATGTTCCTTATGCACTGATTTGCCCAGCAAAGGATGGGGAATTAAGCATGGGGGGAGGAGGAGAAGGCCCCAGAGAGTGGGTACCATCCTCTTCACCATCATCAGCCTTGCCTTACTATTCTCACCCTGTATCTTCACCACCTTTACCAAATACTGTAAGATGTGTTTTGCCAACCTCTGATAAACAGAGAAATTAAATACAAGCATTACAAACACACCAGCACACCACACAACAGAACATTAACACACTTAGCAATTTTATTTTGTAACCTCCAGCTTTTGAATGTTGTTTCTTTGGCTACCCTGAGCAAGCTGACTTCCAGGATCCACTGGCTGGGATCTTTTTCAATTTCTCCCCCTTCTCCTTCAGAGGTCAGTATCTCCAGTAATAGTTTTGGCATTTTAGCTGCCAGTGATTGTCCTGGTTTGGACAGATATTATCTTAAATGTAGCAATGCGAGACCAGAAGGATTATAAGGAGACAAGAATTTTATTAAAGAATACCTATATATATATTTGTATAGAATGTAAACAGCAGTGTGATACAATAAAAGTTGAACAGCAGAACAGAACAGTCCAAATTGTTGGTCGCCCTTCCCTTTCAATGACCAGGAGGGGCGTGACAGGAAACCATTGGGAGAAAGAGGATGGCGGCTGTCAAACTCTCAATGGCTGCTTGGGAGAGGGAAAGAGATGGCCACTGGCCCCTCTGGCCCCCTCCACAGGGCACGGGGAAACGGGGTTTAGAGAAAAAATGTCAGATGAACCCAACACAGCTGGCAGGGGGTGCTCCAAAAATTGCAGCAGTGAGCTGATTGGAGAACTCACACTGAGGAGAAGGAGAACAGGTTTGGACCCGGTGTGAATTTTCCTCCAGAGCACTCGCTGACTGTGACCCACACAAAACCCCACCTCTTCCTCCTTCCTGTCCGCACATGAGCACATGATGTCCCTTCCCCCCTTAATACCATGAGATCCTGCGCATGTGCGGGACTGTACCAGGAACATCCCGGCTCCATTGCACTCAGCACCCACCGGCAGCAGCGGCAGGAAGCAGCCTGCCTGGCCTGGCCCACTCCATCCACCACCCATGAAAAACCGCTGTGACCCTGCAACCCCTGCAACCCCCCCTCCCTTTGCCATGAGTGGTAAAAGTAAAAAGAAAGGTCTTAAAAAAACTTGTTACTCCATGACAGTGATATTTCCTCTTTCCTCCTGCTGCTCAGGTCAATCATCTTTTCCCACTGAGGTAGGAAAACCTGCTTGCTCCTTGAACCATGCTAGTCTTTTTGTCTCCTCTCTCTGCCACTCAAATATGCTTTTTTTCCTTATATCTGGAGTTCTTATGTAGCTATTCAGGAGGACATATTAGGATTTAGTCCTTTTCATAGATCCATGTCCTTTCCTCAGTGCCACCTGGCCAGTAAAGCACACACAGCTGCACATTTATTATGTGGAGAGACCTGCGTGCAATTTCAGCCTGCAGCAAAGGACCACACGTGTTGTGCCTTGCAAGTCTCACTCCTTCTTTCCTAGTCTTCCAAACCAGCTGCAGGTCCCACTTGTGAGGCCTCGTTCACTCATTGCCCTGTTGAGTGATCAGAGCAGAGTCTACCATTCCTGTCAGGGATGTCACCTGCCTTCACCCAGGAGCTGTCAAAAACACAGAGCAAGAAGCCACCAGAGAAACTGCATATAATGGGCCATACTTGGTCCTACAAGTCCAGGAAGCATCCCATCTTTTTATTACTGACAGTGTTACAAGCAGTCTTGCAGATGTGTTTAAAAAGAAAGAAGATTGAAGACACCTCAATACAAGGCAGCTCTCCAGGGCAGAAGATTTAATAGCCTGGGTTTTTAATAACTTTATCAATATAGATGTGTATTAAAGCTTTCCCGGGTATATACATTTCCATCTCATGAAGCAAATTAGCCTTGAGAATTGCCAATAGACAAATAATTCTTTTTAATCCCTGTCTTTTCAAGTTCTCATTAGTTTTTATACATCACACAACCAAAATATTCATGTTATTTAAGGGAATTTAATCTCTGAATATTTCTCAAGGACATGTTACATTGAATCGACATCATGCATCATGTTCAGAGCTTTCTGATATTATTAGCAGGCTGGAGAGACAACGTTTACTAGAAAGGCCCTATCAGAAATGGCACCACCACTCCTATGGCTGTCAGGTCAGGATGAATGCCATGATTTCTCAGACTGTCACAAAGTGCTTCAGATCTCTTCAGCAGTTACTTTTCAAGCAGCTGGGTCAATGTAGATAGCATGTGATGGAGCTGGATTTTTAACCCATATTGCCTGAACACCTTGGTTCTGAGGACTGACTGAGAATGAAGATGGCTTTGGGCAGCACAGATCTAATATGCAAAACCATCAGGACACCCAGCAGAATTTTCCATCTCTTCCCACCAGGACACACACTTTCTCCTGAGCACTGGGGTGGAACAGCCTCTCCATACAACTGTGCTTCTCCTCTTCCTCATCACATGAACAGCCTGGTCCAACCCAGCCTAGGAGGAAAGGTCAGCAACAACTTTCGCTTGAGAAGAAAGTCAAGGAACACCACGTCCCTATTCAGAGCTATCTTTCTGGAGCCAGCTGTACCAAGTCAGAACTCACTTTTCAATCTGTTAGAGTCATTTTTTTCTCCTCCTGCCAATTAAAGCTAATATAAAGACTTCTATTAGCCTTTGGAGCCAAGTCCAGAGATCTCCGTGTTAGGACGAATACAAGATGCATTAGTGTGTCTATATGGATTTAAAGCAGAGGCCTCATGACTCTCAAGAATCAGGAAACCCAGCCACAAGGGTTTCTTTAACCCTGTTTATGAAAACCCAAATTGTTTCCATCCTGCATTTTTCCAGTAAAGCAAGCAGAGCACTGCCACCAAATGTGGCCATAAAATGGAAAAGAGTGAAAACAAATGACAGTTCTCTTGCGGGTACCGTTTCAGCACTACAGTTTTGCACAAAGTCAAGTTCTCATTAATACTTAGAAGTATTTGATGTAAAACCAGCTCACCAGAGTAACACCAATAACACCAGAGGGAAACCAGAATTCATTCCAGCAATTATATTCATCAGATGCTTGCAACAAGAACAACAATTCCTTCAGTAGGACTTGAAATAGACATAAAGGTGCGATATATGCCAAAGATCTAAAACTCCAGAGAAAGCTGAAGAATACATGATGAAGTGAAAACTGCTGCACTGGATGGGGACAGTGAAATAACACATCACATGGAGATAATGATCCTAGTCCCAGTCAAGCCAGTGGCAAAGTTCTTGATTATTTCTGTGGAAACAGGTTTCCATGAAAATTCTATATGTTTCACACAAGCTAAAAATTAATATACATGTGAATTTAGAGAGCTTACTTTTGCTTGCCATCTTTCAACAGCTTCTTAATCAGAAACTTGCAACAGTTTCCTCATAACAGAACAGAAAAATAAGTATCAAAGTACATTATAAACTCATCCCAAGTTAGAGGGAAGCAGCAAAGCCAGAAGTCCAAAGCAGCATCCAGAAGATCTGCTCACATAGCAAAGAAAAGAGAAAACCACATAAAATCTCAGCCAAGTTTTGCTAGGAGGTTAATTCTGAATGATCACTGAGTTCTCAAACAAGGCTGCATGGGCCAGTGTAATCATTACAAATACTGATGGACTGTAAAGCACCAGTGTTCAAACCTTAATTTAGATCTCTGCTAGAAATCATATTAAAAGACGTATTAGGTGGTCTCTGTTAGACTTCTGTGAACTTTCCATTATATAAAGTAGTCTATAAAATATTTTCCAGTAGACTGTTTGCTGTCTTAATTATCCAGTGTGATATATAATTTATAGCATTCATAGTTCATTTGCTCCTAGGCAATTTTCCAGCAGTGAAATAATAAACATGCTGTATATTATCAAGTCAATAAATAGCTCAAAAATAAAATAATTTAAAAACAAACACAAAAGCAAAACCAATCAAGCAAACAAAACCACCTTTCACTTAAAAGACCTATTTCTCTTCCTTCATGTTTCTTAAAAAGAAAACTTTTTAGTCTGATGAAGATTAAATAACAACCAAAAGAAAAAGTTTTAAGTCTAACAAATCTAAAAGAAAAAATTCTCAGAGATTATAAAATACAGGGGGGTTTTTGTATGTACAGTGTATGAAATACAGTGCTTAAGGCTGAAATTTTTGGGTTCAAAGGACAGTGAATTAATTAAAGAAGCTACTAATAAAAATCACTCAGGCCTTTTATCTAGTTTTCAATATAAAAATGACTTGACATTTGCATGACGAGCTCTGACCTCCCTCAGGGAGCAGTCATTTCTCCGTATATAGGGTATGCTCTCTGAACACAGTAAGGTTGTGGTGCAGGTAATCAATCATGTCAACAACCCCACAGCCTCGGGAACAGTTAGCAAAGCTGTTAGCTCCAGGTTCCCCTGTAGCTGCTCTTTGATTTGGGCGGTGTATAAATATATGTGTGTAATCAATATTATGGACTCCTTCAATCCTAGGTCTCAAAGTACACAGTACAAAGAAAAATCACCATACCTCATTTTGCAGATAAATAAATAGAGGTATAATGGATTTATTCAGATCCAACATAGAACTGGAGGAGAGCTGGGAATAGAATTACTTTCCCAAGTCTAGTAAAATCCTTTTCCAAAACACAGAGCTCTCAAATTTAAAATAAAAATTTAAAACATCTATGGAATCCTGTTAGATCTGTGTAAGAATCATAGAATCATAGATATTAGGGGTTGGAAGGGACCTAGAAGATCATCTAGTCCAACCCCCCCTGCCTGAGCAGGATCACCTAAGACTTCCCTAACTCCATTCTCACATCTTTTAGAGCCTAAGCATAAGTGATAACCTTACAGACCAGGCTCAGTAGGTGAAACGCAGAGGCCAAGCCTTGGAATTAGTACCAGTTTTAGTTACTGCCTTCCGATTTCACAGGGTGTGAACAAATTTGAAAGAACTGGGGATTCTCCTCATGTTACAATGAATTATTTACTGTGGTAGTGCTACAGACTCAGTGCTTGAAGAGAAACTTGCAAATTCTTCAGGTCGCTGTCCTTAAATTACTTTTATCCCCCCCCCCCAGAAAAAGACCTTAGACAACAAATCTAAGTTTATTTCACTACAAATCCCATTACTGTCAATGAGGCTGGTGTGAAAATTATGCAGGTTTTTCCAAAAAGGCACACAGATCACCAGACTCAATTCAGCTCTAGGATACACCTGCATCTCTAAGTAATAGCAGGGCAATGACACCCCCAGTTACTAAAAATAAGCAATATACTGGAGCAGGAGAAAGCATGGAGTTGTTCAAAGCTACACAACCACAGAATTTCCTGCACTGAGCTCACCTTTCTCATTCACCTCACAAACAGCCTCCTCAGCTGAAGTAATCAAAGAGCAGCAAAATGGGTAATTTTCCACTGGGAGATTCAGAAAAGCAACTTGAAATCAGAAAAACCTGGGTATATAGCAGTTGCTACTTTTTCTACCACCCACTCACCCACTTGTTTTCCACCCAGCATTACCATAAGTGTTAAGTGCCTTTGAACTGAGGCATGCAATACATCTAGACACCAGAAATGAAAAAATAAAAAGACTGACCAAAGAGGCAGCAAGGAGCTCCACTCCCCATGGGTAATAAACTCCGTGCTCTGCACTGAAGGTGTCACAGTAAATGTATGGCAGGTTGGGAACCAGCTTTGATAGGTCTGGCACAGATTAGCACTATAAAGGCTGGAAGAGGCCTTAGATTATTTAAATAAGTAATCTTAGATTCTTTAAAATTCTCATGAAGTCATTAGCAAGATACCTTCTCACTGGTCAAAAGCAAGAGTGTGTCTGGTTACAAAACTCACCAGAATACCTCATGTGGGAAAATAACCTTGTGAAAAGCTTCTTATTCTCTTGGTAGTTTTTGTCAGTTGGCAGCAAGGAAAACATCCTGGAGTAACAGCAGCAAAGAAACAAGAGGGTTCATCGGATGAAGGAAGGGCTATGACAGATTTTTGAATTCATATAATTTGGACATTAAGCATTCCCCAAACAGCCTGGTGCCAACAGCCACTGGGTATGAATTAAAAAAATTTACTTATGGGACTATTCTTTTGCATCCTATAGAATCATTAAAAATGGGTTGATTTTTGTTGTTTGGGGTTTTTATTTTTAGTCTTTTTCAAGATTGTTAGATAGCTTTACAACAAAAACCAAAGAAGGATGGATATCGACTTAAAATATCTCTGCAATTACATTGGAAACTATTTTTTCTCTTTTCTCTATCACAAAAACAGAAATTTTATTTTAAAGGAAGTGCATTCAGGTTATGAATCACTGCCTTGCCAGAGATGTTACAGTCTATTATTGAGTCATAAAGGAGAACAAAGGAGAACTGAGCCAGGGTAGCTGTGAGTTGAAAGCAACAGGACACAGGCAGCAGGCTGTGGGTGAAAACATACCAACACAGCACAAAGGATAAAAAAAAATTATGGAGGCCAAATAGAGATTTTCAACTTAGGCAGTCCAACCCCATGAGATTGAATAGAATCTTTTTTTTTTTTTTTTTTAATGCTTCATTATAATCTGTTATTGACAAAGATTTTTAGGTCCTCTGATGTTTTCCCAGAAAAAGCTTAATGCTCTTTCAAAAATAATGTTTCATGTACATATCTCTCTATTTTTCAGAAAACACAGAAATTTTACTTCTTCAAAAGCTTCACACAGGTTTTGTATTTTCCCAGATTTCAACTTTCCCATCACATGACCAAGGATCATGGATAACAGATTTTTTTTATTTTCAGTGATGCTTTAAAAAATGAAGATCTACCACCTTCTTTTTGGGGGTGGTAAATTTTATGTCTTTTCTGCCCTAGGGCTTCTCATTGCCCAATTTATTTTTCCACTTGTTTCAAGCCATCAACCTAGATCTGCTGTAGCTCTGATCAAACAGAATCACAGAATGTT
>VYZU01000192.1:0-34597 GCA_013401355.1 Ceyx cyanopectus | reverse complement strand
TCCCCGCCTCTCCCGCACCGGCTTTCCCCGCTCTCGCCTTACATCGTGGCTCCCCGGGGCAGAACTTGGAGCGGGGCTGTTGTCCGGGGAGAGCTCGGGGTTTCCCCTTCACCTCGGGGCGACAGGTGAGCAGCGGGTGCCCGAGAGCCGAGCCAGGTGCCCGAGGGAAAGCGGGGCCATCGCGGCAGAAAGCAAACGGATCCATCTCTCCGGGCCACAACACGTCGGAGAATACTCAGTTTCATTCCTCGGAGGTGACTCCTCAGAGCAGCGGGTGGATAAAAGCATTTAAGAGCCTGAGCTTGCAGGAGTTGTTTGCCTTTTAAAACCCCCGAGGGCAGGTTCTGGCTTCTTACTCATCACTACTTGAAAAAATCTTTGCCGATAATGAGATGTGATCCTCAGCCTGCTTTAAAATAAAGATTATAATAATAGGAAAGCAAAAAAAAAATAAAATATCTCTAAGGAGGGTCAAAGCCGACCCGAGAGTGTTTGGAAATGACTTTGTGTGAATAATCTTTGAATCTCCTTCAGTGCTGGAGCAACATGATGGCACCTGAGCTTGTTTTCTGGGGGGAAAACTGGAATTTCAAGTGTGGACACAGCCACGTTTAGCATATATAAATATTAATTCCAACGAATAATTCAGCTTGGTTTAGAGCAGGAGGACAGCAGTGGGCATCTGTTGTTCTATCACACTGGGTTATTGTAATTTGTGAGATACTTTTGCATTGTATTAATGATACACTGGGGGAAATTGTTGAAAGCCAATTTATTAAACAAGTGTCTGCTGAATTATGAGCTCTGATGGTGCTGCAGGAGGCAGAAATTCTAGTATCTATTAATTTAAGCATCACTAATACAATTTCTTTACACAATATTCAGGATGGACTGCTGAGAATATCCCAAATACAACAGTCAATGCCAAGCCCTGGGTTCTGTTTTAAAACAGATTTTCAAACAAACAAACAAAGCCAAATGAAACAGAAATATCTCATTTATTCTCTGAAAAAAAAGGAAAAGGTTTTAATTTAAAAAGTAAACTCCCTTTTGCAGTGCATATAAGCATGTGTGTGTAGAGAGTTGGTGAAAAAAGATAATAAATCACATTAAAAAATAAATTTCTATTTGTTGTTCTAACAGAAAAAGACCAAAAAAGGTATCTAATGAAAATTGCACTTTTTTTTTTCCAGTTTGTAATATTTTTATGCTGTTACAGACAGCAGGTAAACGTCTATCTTTAAAATATTTTCTTTTCAGTGCTGATGTGTTCTGAACCACGTTTGCAACGGAACAATCTCTTCTTTGTTAAAGTTAATCCAACACTTGCTGTGGTTTTTATCAAGAGATTGTATCTGGGCCATCTCTTTTCCATCGGTGAGGACAGTTGGAGGAGTCTGGATGATGAAGGAACAGCCTTTGAAATCCCTGTGTTGAAAGTGAATGGAGAAGGGGCATTCCAACATAATTAGTTATAGTCGGAGATTATTGTCTCTGAAATCACTGTAACAAATAACAATTGAGCCAAATCATAAGTCTATTCTTTTTTAAAATATTTTTTTTAATTAATAAAGTGACTGGTGTTTGACCAGGAAAAAAAAACAACAACAAAAAAAGGAGTATATATATATCTTTGAATAAAAGCTTGCAGCTCTGCTACACTATATTTCTATATTTCTGAGTCTAAACAGAAAGCTTTAAGACAAAGAAGTGTTGCTCATTTAACAGAGTATTAATAAATAACAGTGTACATTGAAACCTAATGAATACTTCTGCAATAAATTACCTTTAGGGTTCAGCAGGCTACAGCTGTATGTTAAGATATTTGTTTCTGTCAAAATGAATGGAAATCTGTTGTTTTAAATGCAACCCTTTCTGAGGGCATCTTCTTCGGATGCTGGAGCACAGATTATTTATATTACTTATTGAAATCTACATGACTCACAAGTCTAGGTATAAATTTATAGTTATCAAAGGCTGCCCTCTGTTGATAAAATATAATCCTAACATCTTAATGGCAGGAAAGCCTGATTTTTATTATATTCCTTTTTGTAGGAGTTTTGTACTTACTGATGGAATTAATTCCAGGCATTCTCTTAAAATAAGTGTGATATTGTTCTTCTCAAAACTATTGTGGAAATATCTAGATTTATCTTACTATTTATTTTTTTTTATGTGTTTTGGCTGCTGAATTGTTGATAACTGCAGTAATTCTGCAGCCGACAGAGAATTCTACTTAGTAATAATATTTAGAATTATTTTAATTTCTCTGAGGCAAGATGTTGATTTTTGCCTATTAACAGAACTCTTCTATGAACTAGTTTATATATATATATATATACACACCTATACTATAAACATGACAGACTGCACATTTCATATATACACAGCCCTATTCCATGGCAAAGATTGTTAAACCAGGTCTGGAACTTGAGTCAAACAAACTGTCAGGTATCCCCAAACAGAATACTTTCCATGCTTCAGGACATTATGGGATGTAGTATAAAATGAAACAAGCTCTTTTGAAGGATGATCCAGCCATCTCTGTGCTGACCTTGGGTAACTGTTAAAATTGCATATCAAAGGCAGCAGAAAATGTTGGTTAAGCACTTAAGATGCCCTTCAGTGTAATTTTCTCTCTCCTGCTTTACAAGAGAAATTTTACCTAATCTCTACAGCTCCAGCTGTCATAACAGAACCACCCCACAAAGGCTGGGTGTTTGGTAGGGATACTGTTGGAATTATAACATGATGAAACTGCCTTTTCCTATTTTATGTTAGCCACAGGCTGGAAAATAAATGTGGACTAAACCTGAAGATTGTGAAGAGACAAGAAGCAGCCTCCCTCCTCCCTTTTCATATCCAGGTAGTGATCTCATCCACTTACTACATTGATTTTCTCCATGGAGATTTCCTTAAATTAGCCAATATTCACTGTACTCCCATCTTGCATACAACTGGGGTGAACACACAGACATATTAACCTCTTGGATCTGATTCAAACAAACCTCACATTATCTAGTGAGTTTTGCCGAGAAGAATCCCAGGCAGCTTAAAACCTGACAGCTGAGGGTTTTGCTGATGTCGTCTGGATGTAGGTGTCTAATTCCCCTGCATTAATTAATTTAGAAATTAATTTGGGCATTTCTAACACTGCAGGTTGTACTCTTCTGTAAATGTACTTCTGTAAATATTTATTTTTAGGTTACAACTCATTTTAGAGGGAAGATTTTTGAAGGCACAGATGAGTATTCAGTGTCTAACTTAATCTTTCAAGTGACACAGTCATTAACTGGAAGTCAGAGAGTGTATTTAAAAGATATCCTTAAACACCACACCCAGACATGTGTGGTAGTGGCCCTGGTAGAGTCAGCTAACAGTTGATGATCATTTTTGGATCATCATTTTGGTCTTTTCCAAACATAGTGACTGTGATTCCATCCCTGCTTTGGCAAAGTTTAAATTCCTGGCTTAGACTAGGTGCTTAGCTCCCAGACTTGTCATTTTAGGTGTGGTAAATGCCACTTCAGGTTAACAGAGATTCAAAAGCTCTAAACTTACTGGATCCAGATTTTCTATTCCTAATTATTTTAATTTTTTTATAATATATTTTCAAATGCACTTCCACAAGTTCTTCCATTTCATACACATTCATGTTCCTGAAAAAGCTAATTTTTTTCTTAAGCATCCTCAGGTTTGCATGTGATGCAGCTCTCCGATATGGAAGGAAATCCAAAGTGCAGGTGTTTGCATCATGTTCAAAGGTTAGTGTTGTGACCTTTGAGATTTCCGAGTGGCTTGTTTACAAGAAAATTAAAATCATTAACTATTAGTTTCAAAATGATGCCCACCATTGTGATGTCCCTGCATTACATGTCTTGGAAAGCCAAATTCATCCCCAGCAAGGCTGCTGAAAAATAGGAATAGGTTTGGCCAAATGGGCACAAAATGGAGTGAGCAAATAGTGATTTGCAGTAAGAGTTTCTAGATCTGTTTAATGACAGAACACACAACGTGAGCATATTTTGGATTTGTGGAAGTTAAATTCCTCCTGCCACCTTCACTTATCCCATTCCTTAAGTCTGTAACTGAGAATTTTCTTGATATCTGTTTTTCTGTGAATACTCCAGGCCTCCTTTTCCTCAGTGGTGGTTTTCAGCTGAGAACAAGTATGTTTGATATGTCAGATCTGAAACCAGCCCAGAACATTGTAAAGCAATGGCAGCAATAACAGAAAACACAAAAAGAAAACACATGGAAGAAACAGTGGATATGTGCAATTAAACTAGTGGTTAAAGCCTCTTCTCAGGAAGCTCTGGGGGTAGATTTGAGGCTTTTGACAGTCAAACTGGATTTAAAAGGTCTGTTCCTCTTACCAGAGCTGCCAGGTCACAGAACCCTGTTGAGATGCCTCTGTCCTTCCCAGTAAAGCCAGACTATAAAGCACCTGATGAAAGGAAAACTCTCCTACTGTCCAGTGTATTGCCTGAAGACTCATCTCCCTCCACCTCAGCCCTGGAAATCAGAGAAGACACAGAAAGGAAAAAAAAATAAGCACTTTGGGGAGCTTTTTGTGCTGTTCACAAAACCATCAATTGTATTGGAGTGAGCACACTCCCACGGGGCAGCCCTGGGTCTGGACTAAATTAAAGCATCTTGTTACTCTAACTTCAGGTGCCTGGTGAAGGCACTTCTGTGCTCATAACACCAGGCTGCTTTTGTTCTGGGTGCAAAGAAAAGGTGCTTTAATTTGCAATTCATCTGACCTACCTCAGATATCTACTTGACAATAAGAAGAATAATGTCCTGAAAGCCTCTCTAGCTCCATTTAGTACAAGAAAAGCCTGGGTGAGCAGGTCAGCTGCAGCATAAGAAAGAAAACAGACATACACCTCACACCATCCTTTCCATCCTAATGGAGGGATCACTGAAGGTGTGAGCACTGAATTGCCTTTTATAAGTGCCCAGTTATATACAAAGGGGACCTGAAAACATCACTTACATCAGGTGTCTGATGCTTGCAGGTCTGTGGTTATTAAATCTTCTCTGCTATAAAGTGGGGAAAATGGCACTTAATCTCTGAAGAGGGATAATATGTTAGATATTCTGAAGTGCCCTGAAATTACAGGAGTTAAAGTAAATATTTATTTCAAGGAGAAAAAATTAGTTTTGGAGGGTATCTGGTGAAACACAGCACAACAGTGCATTTCATGGTATTCTTTTAATAAGAATAAAAATGTGCCCATTACACACCACAAAANGAGATATATGCCTTTATATATTTATATATATATATGCACACACATATACAATTGTATTAAACTTTACCCAAATAAGCTAAGAAGAGTAAGGAAGTGATGCTTTTTGGTTTTGGGGGTTTTGGTTGGGTTTTTTTGGTCTCATTATGTCTCTTTTATTCTACTCAGGAGAAGGTGATAGTCTGGGGCTTGGTCAGTGGTCTACAGATGCGTTCAGGATCCCAGTTTCCACAGAAATAANAGCTTTTTGTGCTGTTCACAAAACCATCAATTGTATTGGAGTGAGCACACTCCCACGGGGCAGCCCTGGGTCTGGACTAAATTAAAGCATCTTGTTACTCTAACTTCAGGTGCCTGGTGAAGGCACTTCTGTGCTCATAACACCAGGCTGCTTTTGTTCTGGGTGCAAAGAAAAGGTGCTTTAATTTGCAATTCATCTGACCTACCTCAGATATCTACTTGACAATAAGAAGAATAATGTCCTGAAAGCCTCTCTAGCTCCATTTAGTACAAGAAAAGCCTGGGTGAGCAGGTCAGCTGCAGCATAAGAAAGAAAACAGACATACACCTCACACCATCCTTTCCATCCTAATGGAGGGATCACTGAAGGTGTGAGCACTGAATTGCCTTTTATAAGTGCCCAGTTATATACAAAGGGGACCTGAAAACATCACTTACATCAGGTGTCTGATGCTTGCAGGTCTGTGGTTATTAAATCTTCTCTGCTATAAAGTGGGGAAAATGGCACTTAATCTCTGAAGAGGGATAATATGTTAGATATTCTGAAGTGCCCTGAAATTACAGGAGTTAAAGTAAATATTTATTTCAAGGAGAAAAAATTAGTTTTGGAGGGTATCTGGTGAAACACAGCACAACAGTGCATTTCATGGTATTCTTTTAATAAGAATAAAAATGTGCCCATTACACACCACAAAAGCACAACCACTAATAAAATGTTTCATGTGGAATGGGTCAGTCTACATTGTTTTCTCTTAAATACTTTTCTGANGGGGTTTTGGTTGGGTTTTTTTGGTCTCATTATGTCTCTTTTATTCTACTCAGGAGAAGGTGATAGTCTGGGGCTTGGTCAGTGGTCTACAGATGCATTCAGGATCCCAGTTTCCACAGAAATAAATCAAGTTTCAATTTCTAAATACATTTACAGGTTCACTCTTAATCTAATTCTAAGTGAGACTTAATCTCACTTAGAATCACTTTTCCCAGTGCCTAACCTTGTATGAAGAGCCCAGCAGCCTACTTATCAGAAACTAATCAGAAAATTGTAGGAAAAAACAGGACCAAAAAGGATGTCAGGTGGTCAAGCAACCCACCTTGCTGCCCCAGGCTGGGATTAACTCCATTTACCCAAATACCTATTTGTCTAACCCAAGAAAGGAGATTTGCCTGGGGAGGCTGTACAATCTCTGCTAGTCAATCAGAAACAGAGAACAGATCAAAACCTCTCACTCTTTGCTGCTTTGGAGTGATTCCCTCTATAATATTCTGGTTTTTTACATCATAGAATGATGTAAATTATTATTGTTGTAGAAAATTATAGAAAGGTTTGTGTTGGAAGATCCCTAGGGGTTTATTTCCACCCACCCTGCCATGGAAAGGGACATCTCCTACCAGACCAGGTTGCACCATCTGACCTGGTCTTGAAGACATCCAGGGATGGAGCAGCCACAATTTCCCTGGGCAAGCTGTCCCAGTGTCTCACCAGCCTCAGAGTGAAGAATTCCTTCCTACTTTCTAATCTAAATCTACCCTCTTCCAGTTTAATTACATGTAAATGAAGGATCAAAGTCACCTACTGAATGGACTTGGAAGAAATCAGAATAGATCTGTGTTACAGNCTATAGCCTGGTTTTAAAAATGTAGTGATATTAGGTCTTCAAAAAACCCTCATACATCATGTGGTGTTCCAACTAGAAAAAAATCTTTATTATTGTAAAGTATTCTTTGTATTATAAACCAACAGCACTTTCAATAGGTTGACTTAACTATGTTAAAAATGTAAACTGCCCCAGTTTAATCTGAAGTCTAAATGAACTGTCAGAATGAATTCTGCAGGTTCTAACAATTCACATACAATTAATTCTAAAGCTCATCTAATTTAATTCTGCTTCTGTGATATTAAAATACTTTGAACTGACCACAGGAGTACTCACCCAGAATTTGGCCAATGTGTTGCCTCTCCATAGCTGTAGTTGACAAGGTCACATTTGTATTTTATTGCTTCTATCATCTATTAAAGTAAAAATAAAAGCCAAAATACAGACTAGTTGTAGAGTAAGTCACTTAAGGAACAATAAAAAAATACCTAACTAAACTGTGAAATACTCACAGCTCTGATCAGACCAGTGCCAGTTTCCATTGTACTTAGCCTAGTATCACCAATCTTGATTGCAAGAATCTGAGCTCCAGGAGCCACCCCATTTCTCTCTGGTTCTTCTGGAAAGTATCCAGCTGCAATACTGGCCACGTGGGTCCCATGTGCTCCTGAGCAAATGAAAAGTTGGATCACATGAGCCAGTGTGTGCCCAGGTGGCCAAGAAGGCCAACAGGATCCTGGCCTGGACCAGGAACAGCACAGCCAGCAGGACTAGGGAAATTGTCTCCAAATGCTGGGAAGTGGTGAGGCTGTATCTTGAATGCTGGGCTGTTTTGGGCCACTCACTCCAAGAGGGGCACTGAGGTGCTGCAGCACAACCTAAGAAGGGCATAAAGTTGGTGAAGGGTCTTGAGCACAAGTCCTGTGAGGAGGAGCTGTAGGAACTGGGGTTGTTTAGCCTGGAGAAAGGAGGCTGAGGGAGAGGAGACCTTATTTCACACTCCAGCTACCTGAAAGGTTGTAGCAAGGTGGTGGTTGGTCAGTTCTTCTAAGTAACAAGTGACAGGACATGAGGAAACAGCCTCAAGTTGCACCAGGGGAGGTTTATATCAGATACTAGAAATCATCCCCAGAAGGACTGCAAAGCACTAGAAAAGGCTGCCTGGGGAAGTGGTGGTGGCACCACCCCTGGAGATATTTAAACCACACAGATGAAGAATTTAGGGACATGGTTTAGTGGTAGACTTGGGAGTGTTAGGATGATCTCTGGACACATATCCCCATTATCAGAGTCAGGACACAACATAAATTGCTGCTTCCCATGAAAACTCCTCAGCAGCAAAATTTTATCCACATGACTTTTATTTACCTCCACTTGTCACAATGGAAAGCAGGTTTCCCTCATCATAGATATTCACAGAATAATTCAACATCTCAGATGTTCCAAAAGATCCATATTCCTGAGCTTCTTTGTAGGTTCTCAGCACTGTACAGCTAGATAAGTCACCATTCTCACTTGTATCTATGCAGGCTCTGTGGATAAAACCAGAAAGGGCAATTTTTCAGCTGCTGTGAACTTCCAGTTATCCCCACCTGTCTTCCCTTCCAGCAAAAAATACCATAAAAACCTCCAAAGATCTGGATCTACATTTAGGGCACCTTAAGTCAGTATCTGTAGAGTCAGCAATGAAAAACATCTCTAAATAAACTCATTTTCAAATGCTAAGCTGAAATAAATCTGTCTTTGAAAAGGAAATATATGGAAATTCTGACAATTTCTACAATGAAGATATTTTATCAAAGCTGTTCAGTGCTGGTACACAAACATTTGAGGTCCTGCCCACCTGTTTGGCATGAATTATTATTTCCAGATATATTATCAGTTGAGAAAGTGCCATATTACATCCTGCAGTTTGTACTAAGACTTCTGTTTTGGAAATTTTTTTTGCTGTTTGATGTTTATTGCTGTTTTTTGCTGTTATATTTTGCCACTTGTCCTATTTCACACCTAATAGGATGTTCAGCAATCTGTCTTTCTGTTCAGAAATGGTTTTAAGTGGGTGGTTTCCTCGGGTGGTTTTAAGCCTCTTGTATTAAAAAGTGGCTTTTGCACAGGAAAACTAATAAATGTGGCAAAATACAAAAGAAATAGAGCATATATTACATTTTATATGAAGCATTACTTCTCTAAGCAGTAGATACACAGAGCTCACCACACACGTGGAGTTAAATCCATTAGCAAGCAGAATTTTGTTATTTTTCCCCTTCAAGTTCCAAACACATTGATCTGTGTTTCTCACTGGAAGAGCAACACTGGGGATAGAAGAGTAAACAAAGGTTTCCTAATCTTCTAAGCTTCAGAGCAAATATGTAGTTCAAGCTGTATCCCAGAAGTGCTTTTAAAGCCCTCAGATGCATATCTTAGCAATCCTTGCTAAACTCTTGCATTATGTGCAAACTAAACAATGACATCCTCCTTTTTTGTCTGGAGAGGTCACAGACTGTCCTGGAGCTCTTCCAGGGCTGCACTGCCTGATTTTCCTGTATAGCATCCAAAATGTGTCTAATAAATACCCTACATTTGCAGTTGGTTGTTTTGGTTTGGGGTTTTTTTTTTTACCGTGTTGCACACCAACCCCAACATGCCCATGTTTGTGTCACAAGGCTGATTATTTTGGTGACCTCAGAGAAAAGGATTTTCTGCCAATGCAGTAGCAGAGTGTGTCCAGGAAAGGGGTGATGGCCTCAATAGAATAATTCCTTTACTGAACCCCAACTTGGTAATTAACTCCTCCTTTTGCCTTGAATTTGAACAAAAGGCCATAACTGTTGCTAGAATAATTTCTTGTACCTATTTATAGGTAGAAGAAGTGTGAGAGCTGATAACCTTAGCAGTGCCTTTGTGGTGGAGTGAAGCTCTGTTCTTTCTCACATGCACATACATTAGCCTGCATCCAGCCCTCAATATGTTCATGTTTTCACTTGTGCACACACTAATACCCAGTGACAAAGAAAGCTGAGACAGGCTTTCAGAGTTTCCATTTGGAGAGGGGACAAAAATGCCATCTAATTTGATCCTACAGAGTATTACATAGGGATTGCAGGCCTTTTTATAATCCCTAAAACACTTCATTTGTTATTGTCGGGAAACATAGCTTCAGCACTTGAGGAGCTTTAGGCAAATGTATGCACCTTTTGCAGCTTGCCAAGCCTTTTAATTGGCATTTGTAGCTTATTTGCATGTTAATAAATTCTTTATAATCAGAATTTTTTAACCCTGGAACAAAGCCATTGACATGAAGCAGTTTGTCCATAATCAACCAGCATCACAAAGGAAGACACAAGATCCAACTCACCATATGCTGCCGAGTGGAGCTGTGCCAGGGAGCTTCCTCCCTTTCCCCTGGGCATGCTGCGAAGGCAGGGAACTGGCAGATGCTTTCTGCTGGGGCACTGCTGCCCATCCATGGCATGCGCTGTCAAAAATAGCATCAGGTTGCTTTATCCAATCCCTGGCACCACAGAGGAATGGGGAAGGGATCACGATTCTCAGATTATATCTAAAGCAAGTTACTTGTGCCATGGCAACAAAGCAGCCTGGAGAGCCAGCACAGCAACCTGGCATCCTCATGGTCACTGCCCGACCATCAGCATGCTGATTGATTCCACTGAAATGGGGAATTTGCTTGAGGGGATTAAATGAAGAATGTAATAGTCCTAAACTCCCTCTGCTTAATGAGAGAGAATTGAGACCTGCCGGGGACTATTCATTCCACCTGTTCTAAATGCTTATTTTAGGATGGGATTTACTGCTGATCAGAAATATCTATACTTCTTTATTAGCTGTGCAGGAACCTGTGAACACAGCTTAGCTGGGAAATTTAAGATTTAGAAGGATAAAGTGTGATCAAAATGAATCTAAATAATTTGAAGACAAGCTTCTCTAGGTTAGCCAAGACAAGCACCTGTCTTCACTATTGCAGTGATGCCTCTCCATGCCTCTTCAGGGAGTCTCTCCTGTGCTGAGGGCTCCAGAGCTGGCTGCAATACTCCAGGTGAGGTCAGAGCAGAGCAGAGGGGCAGAATCCCCTCTCTCCAGCTGCTGGCCATACTTCTCTTGATGCAGCCCAGGATGGATTGGCCTTCTTGGCTGCCAGTGCCCACTGCTGGCTCATGGCCAGCTTCTCAGCCACCAACACCCCCAAGTCCTTTTCTGCAGAGCTGCTTTCCAGCCCCTCATCCCCCAGCCTGGATGGATAGCGAGGGTTGGTCCCCCCCAGGACTCTGCTTTTAATCTTGTTGAACCTCATGAGGTTCACCTGTGCCTCCTCTCCAGCCTCTCCAGGTTATCCACATACCTCTCTTAATTGCTTACAGGAGAGACCACATTGTTTATTCTCTTAGTTTAGGTGTCTGTGTTAAATCCCTCAAATTAAGAAGCATAAATACAAACCACAGTGCTAAATATCTCCCCTCAGATATCCCCTTTCTTTTCAGCAATCCCAGCACCATGCTGGTATTTCCCCAGTGCTATGGAGCTGTAAATCCTGCAGCTAACAGGGAAAATAACAGCTGGGCCAGCATGAAGTCACTTGGCTGTTGACCTTTGCAGATGGCTCTCGGGGAATGCTGCAGAGCCCTGCCCTGGTGCCTTCTCCCTGCCTAGGTAGATCTGCACAGTTCTCTGATTTAACTACATTTAATTATGCATACTGCATAGAAAATAATCAAGCAATGCTCACTTTCACTGGCTGCTAGCTCAGTGCCTCCTTATCTGTCATGAAAAGCTCTCACTCAGCATTTGCCCTTCTTGGGTCTAGGACTTTGCAGTGAGGAGAGGAGACTCTTATCTCTGTGGTTTGAAAATTCCAAGGCTGGTTTAATATTAGCAGCATAAGGACCTTCAAATGTTTCCTTTCAGCTTGAAGTCCTTCACAATTCCATGACAGATAGATTTATTTTAAAAAACCCAACAAATAAAGAAGAAAATAGACAGGAAAATAATTATTACTCATCACAGATTCCTCAGCAAACAGGAAGAGGGAATCCCTTTTTTAATTATTATTTTTTCTCATTGTAATTCTACGATTCTATAATAGTTTTGCTATTAGAAGTTCTCATTCTATCTTCTGAAAAAAAAAATAGAGTTGTATTCTGAGCCTTGGATGGATTCTGTGACCTTTTTGTATATATATCTTTAGTAAAGCAAAGAGATTTTCTGTGTAAGTAAAGACTATAGTTAGTTCCAAAGCATCTGTTTGCTTCGGGCAAGAATAGTTTGGCCTATATTTAAATTTTCATCTGAATTCCAATCCATACCATGGGTTTATTTCCACATCACACCCCACTGAACTCTACAGAAGTGTAAAGATGCTATCTGGGAAGGGAGAAGTGAGCCAGCTGCCCAAATGCTCTCAGCTAAATAGAGAAGCTGATGAGTGTTTTTTGTCATATGCTATTTTGAGAATTAAAATTCAGAGTAAATTAGAAGATAAAAGGAAGGGGCACAACAGTGCTGCCAGGAATGTCAGTCCTGACAAGATGTGTTCTTATTGTCTGTCATATTGTTATCATTCTTTATGGAATTCTGTAGCAATAAACTGATTTTTTAAAGAAAATGCTATAGACTGTGAAAAGAAAATCCCAAGGAAGGAAGGAAATTAACATGCAAGCTATAGAGGTTCTCTCCCAAATTAAAGCTCAGTAAGTAGACCCTCATTTAAACCTTTGCTAGATAGGTGACATGGAAAATAAGTTTATAGTCAGATAATGCCTTTTCCTCTCATTGGAAACTGTTGACCTAGAGTTTGGTGTGCCTGAGCACTTTCATCATGGTCCTAGGAGGAGCAGATTGTCATTTTCCCTATAGATTCTGCACTGTAACAGTAAAGAAGGGGCAGAATTTCACACGAGCAAGGCAATGCAGTGTCAGAAGGCAGTCTCTGCTGAATACTGGGCCAGTATGAGTATCAGAAGCTTGAACTCCAGTTGGAAAGTGCTATTCTTTCTCTGAGTAGCCTGGATCCAGTTACCATTCCTTTGAACTCTCCATATTAGTTTCCTTACCCTTGAAAACAGAAGAATTTCACATCTTCTTTCAGCTGGCTGAAGCATTAATGACACACTCTGGTGAACTGTGCTTTGAAAATGCAAAAAAAAAGCAAAAAAATCCTCTTTTTTTTTCCCCCTTGACAAGAAGTCAAGGCAACTACTTCTCATCAGCTCACGACTAGCAGAGGAAAACACAACCTGGCTCAGTGGTTTCACGGGGTGCCTGTGACCCACAGAGAAACAGTAAGATGCCTGTAGCTGTCCCATGAGCCATGGTACACTTTAATTAAGAGTTTGATGATAAGCTGAGGATACTTTTTCTGAACTCTTCTGAAGGTTGTCAATGCCTGAGATTCAAAATTGCCCAGGACAGGAAGGTTTATGGAGACAGGGAGATATAGAGGCCATATCTATATTTGCATTGAATAGCTTTGGAATTTGCCTGGTGTTTGACTGTCTGTTGGGAACACATGGATGATGATGTCCATTTATGAAGTGGCAATTAAGAACAAAAAAATTAACTATAAGGCAGTATCTGAAAGACATCATGTCTTTCAGAGCCTCTGTCACACACATATTTTTTTTCCCATCAATTCTTTACAAATTTTGGAAAGATTACAAGAAAATAAGTGTAGTTCTCAAAAGAAATAGCTACCACACAATGTGAGAACCACATGGATCCCCTAAAATACATGTTATTCTGTTTATTCATTTGAAATAATCTCTGAACTGCAGTGAGAGAGAAAAAAAATCCTGACTGAGGCCAACTGTTAACATCCCACCTTGCAGCTTGTGATATTCTGAGAAAGAATAAACCAGAGAGGTACTTTGAAGATGTTAAAACACTCTATTTTTAACCTTTAGCAATGTGTGTAAAAAAAAAATGCCTTTGATGTATTCCAAGCATTAAGAAAAGTTCTCTAGCATAAAGTCACACACAAAAGTGTAGGTGGATTGAATACTCACACCTAATTTTGTAAGAACCAAGGAAGGCTGTTAATGAAAAAATAACATATTTAATGCAAAGAAGACCACGTGTACTATGGATCATTCTCCAAGGGAAATACTTCAGTGTGCTTAAATATAACCATGCAGAAAATAAGATGTCATAAAAGACATTCTGCTTTCTCTCCCCTCCCCTTCCACTCCCTGCCTCCCAATTCCCTCCTCTCCACCTGCAGAATTCAGATTAGCTCATAAGGGGTCTGGCTCTTCGTTTCCAAAATGCCACTGGAGAAGAATTTCTCATGGTCTGTTTCTGAAGTGAACCATGACACAATCCATTCAGTTGCTGGTCACAGGGCTGACCTCCGTGGGTGCATTCCTCATGGAAGAAAGATGCTGATTCCATATCTGTCTGCTCCTTGGTGTGGGTGAGCATTAGAGGGGTCACTGCCTGGCCTGCAGAGTTGGCTGCATTCATGGGTGTGCAAACTGATCTGCCTTCCTGCACCCCTCAGCAGAAAGCAGAAAGCAGCATGAGCTCCCAGCAGATCCAGGCAGCAGTTATTCAGGCAGGCTATGGATTTTAATGATGACATTTTACACCCACAAAGAGGAGCAGCTTCATCTGCTTCCCATAGATGACAGGACCCACCCATTAACCCAAGGACAAACCCCAGCTCTGTCACAATAAGATCCCACAGATTTGTCATCCACACATCCAGTGTAGATACTGAAAGTTGTTTGTTTAGTCTAGGAAGAGATGAATATAGGAAGACACGATAACCATGTTCAAACATATAACAAGATATCACACAAAAGAAAAAAGAAGGGAATTAATCATTCTCCCCATCCAGTGGAAAGAACTTTCCAGTTACCTTTCTCCACATTGCAGGCCATCATAATTCAAAGGAAAGTTTTGTTTAATAAATTAACTTCTGGGAAANTGATTTTTTAAAGAAAATGCTATAGACTGTGAAAAGAAAATCCCAAGGAAGGAAGGAAATTAACATGCAAGCTATAGAGGTTCTCTCCCAAATTAAAGCTCAGTAAGTAGACCCTCATTTAAACCTTTGCTAGATAGGTGACATGGAAAATAAGTTTATAGTCAGATAATGCCTTTTCCTCTCATTGGAAACTGTTGACCTAGAGTTTGGTGTGCCTGAGCACTTTCATCATGGTCCTAGGAGGAGCAGATTGTCATTTTCCCTATAGATTCTGCACTGTAACAGTAAAGAAGGGGCAGAATTTCACACGAGCAAGGCAATGCAGTGTCAGAAGGCAGTCTCTGCTGAATACTGGGCCAGTATGAGTATCAGAAGCTTGAACTCCAGTTGGAAAGTGCTATTCTTTCTCTGAGTAGCCTGGATCCAGTTACCATTCCTTTGAACTCTCCATATTAGTTTCCTTACCCTTGAAAACAGAAGAATTTCACATCTTCTTTCAGCTGGCTGAAGCATTAATGACACACTCTGGTGAACTGTGCTTTGAAAATGCAAAAAAAAAGCAAAAAAATCCTCTTTTTTTTTCCCCCTTGACAAGAAGTCAAGGCAACTACTTCTCATCAGCTCACGACTAGCAGAGGAAAACACAACCTGGCTCAGTGGTTTCACGGGGTGCCTGTGACCCACAGAGAAACAGTAAGATGCCTGTAGCTGTCCCATGAGCCATGGTACACTTTAATTAAGAGTTTGATGATAAGCTGAGGATACTTTTTCTGAACTCTTCTGAAGGTTGTCAATGCCTGAGATTCAAAATTGCCCAGGACAGGAAGGTTTATGGAGACAGGGAGATATAGAGGCCATATCTATATTTGCATTGAATAGCTTTGGAATTTGCCTGGTGTTTGACTGTCTGTTGGGAACACATGGATGATGATGTCCATTTATGAAGTGGCAATTAAGAACAAAAAAATTAACTATAAGGCAGTATCTGAAAGACATCATGTCTTTCAGAGCCTCTGTCACACACATATTTTTTTTCCCATCAATTCTTTACAAATTTTGGAAAGATTACAAGAAAATAAGTGTAGTTCTCAAAAGAAATAGCTACCACACAATGTGAGAACCACATGGATCCCCTAAAATACATGTTATTCTGTTTATTCATTTGAAATAATCTCTGAACTGCAGTGAGAGAGAAAAAAAATCCTGACTGAGGCCAACTGTTAACATCCCACCTTGCAGCTTGTGATATTCTGAGAAAGAATAAACCAGAGAGGTACTTTGAAGATGTTAAAACACTCTATTTTTAACCTTTAGCAATGTGTGTAAAAAAAAAATGCCTTTGATGTATTCCAAGCATTAAGAAAAGTTCTCTAGCATAAAGTCACACACAAAAGTGTAGGTGGATTGAATACTCACACCTAATTTTGTAAGAACCAAGGAAGGCTGTTAATGAAAAAATAACATATTTAATGCAAAGAAGACCACGTGTACTATGGATCATTCTCCAAGGGAAATACTTCAGTGTGCTTAAATATAACCATGCAGAAAATAAGATGTCATAAAAGACATTCTGCTTTCTCTCCCCTCCCCTTCCACTCCCTGCCTCCCAATTCCCTCCTCTCCACCTGCAGAATTCAGATTAGCTCATAAGGGGTCTGGCTCTTCGTTTCCAAAATGCCACTGGAGAAGAATTTCTCATGGTCTGTTTCTGAAGTGAACCATGACACAATCCATTCAGTTGCTGGTCACAGGGCTGACCTCCGTGGGTGCATTCCTCATGGAAGAAAGATGCTGATTCCATATCTGTCTGCTCCTTGGTGTGGGTGAGCATTAGAGGGGTCACTGCCTGGCCTGCAGAGTTGGCTGCATTCATGGGTGTGCAAACTGATCTGCCTTCCTGCACCCCTCAGCAGAAAGCAGAAAGCAGCATGAGCTCCCAGCAGATCCAGGCAGCAGTTATTCAGGCAGGCTATGGATTTTAATGATGACATTTTACACCCACAAAGAGGAGCAGCTTCATCTGCTTCCCATAGATGACAGGACCCACCCATTAACCCAAGGACAAACCCCAGCTCTGTCACAATAAGATCCCACAGATTTGTCATCCACACATCCAGTGTAGATACTGAAAGTTGTTTGTTTAGTCTAGGAAGAGATGAATATAGGAAGACACGATAACCATGTTCAAACATATAACAAGATATCACACAAAAGAAAAAAGAAGGGAATTAATCATTCTCCCCATCCAGTGGAAAGTTATCTGTTAATGGGCCTGTGTTGCAGCTGTGGAGACACAGATATAGGGGGGAAAATATCAGTGCAAGGAAGCACAGAAATAGGTTGCTAAAGGAGAAGGGGATCTCCATCATGATTTTAAAAGTAGAGTAGATAAATATGTCTGAAATGACACAGGCTTGTTTCTTGGGGCTCAGGCCAGGAATACAGCACATTTCAGTGTCTTCCAGATCAGCTGTCCACAAATCTACAAATAATTAAAAAGAAGCAGAAAATATTCTGAAAAATATCTTGCAAAGATATTTTATCTTGCAAAGTTTCATACAGGAATCATTGAAAGACAGTGACATATTTTCCCCCTGAGCATGTTGTGCAAACAGAGCTTGCATGGGACCAAATTCAGCCCTTTGTTGCAGCCTTTGCATAAACAACATCACCACCAATTTTGGAAGGTAAAAGCTTAGAAGGTAAAGTCTTGGGACAAATTCCCTGCCTGTAGAAATTGGCCTAGCTCCAGTTTCACTTAGTGGATTCATTCTGGGTTTTCTTTACTGTGCCAGTCTCTGGCCACTTGACTTAGAGTCTTCTCCTGATGTCCCCAGCCTGAGCAAGTCAGACTTGCCACCCTGACTCCATCCACTCAGAGGGTGCAGCAGCCACACAAAGAAGCCAAGTGCTTCAAGATGTCTTGAACTGTGGGAGCATTCATGGCTCTGTCTAATTAAGCAAATACAGGGAGCCAAAAAGAAAAAAAAAAAATGGGGCAAGAGCAGTTAAATCCAGGAAGAGGTCAACCCCGGTTGGTAATTAGCAGGATAATGGATCAAAGAACAGCACTTAACACAGGAAATATTGAGCACCTCGTCTTTATAGCCCAATCTGATAAAAAATGGGTTATACATTTTCTCCTAAGTGAACCGGAGGCAGCTACAAACAGGAGGTTATTGTTTCACCTCGCTGGGAATTGTGCTTGGGGTTTTTTTTTGCATGCTTGATGTGCTACAGAAGAGCAGCCCTTATGCCACATACTGATGTAGGTCTAATGATCTCTTATCTCCACATCCACAGTGCTTGCTCCAAAAGCAAAGAAAAATGAAAGCCTTTCAAATGGCTTTGCCCCTAAAAAAACCTGCCTCTGGGTTTTTGTTTGTTTAGTGGCGCTTTTTTTATGTTGTCTTTCCTCTTTGGCTTACAAATAAGTCTATCCAGTGCTTTGTTTTAACAGGTTTCTTGTTCCAAAGGAGTCATGTGCTGGCACTGAGTTCTGTTCTTCAAACACTAATCAGAAAACTTAGTTCAGACAGAAAAGGTAAGAAATAAAAGTGAAGAGAGGAAAGGTCTTCAGTGCCATTGTTACATTAATGCCTCAAAATTACCTTTTAGCAAATATTACACTACTCCAAGACTGTCCCTACTGATACTTCGATTTTAGCTCCTTGCAACAGCTTAATTAAGGGGAAACCACACAATGTTGTATGTGCTGGACTCAGTCTGACACGTCACTCTTTGGTTTATGCACCCAAATCATCAAGAAAAAAAATCACAACCAAAGTTCCAGTGCTCAAATAAAAGCCAAACAAAAAAAACCCAAATGAAAACAAACAGCAAACAAAAACCCAAACAAAATAAAAATAGAAAACTACATCTTCTGTCACATTTCTCCCTGGAGACACCTTTGGGTGCATCCTGACTGGTGACTGCAGTGTAAACTCTGCCCTGACTCCACAGTCAATGCACAGGGATAGTTCTTCCCTGGTTAAGTAAAACCACCTAAAGTTAGGCTCTTCCTCTGAGCTTTTCTGGGAACAGACTGTCCCTGTCCACGGATTACACTGAATAAGGTTTTCTTTTTCCTTTTAGACACAAGCAGCCTTTCATTGTTGTCTCCTGACTGGGATCAGGAGCTATCTGAAGTGGATCAGCCACATTCAGAACAGAAATGGTCTCCATCAGTAACAAATTCACAGTAGAAGACAGGATTTGCTCTTGCTGCTGGTTCCACCACTAAAAGCTGCCTTCAGAGTTGCTAGCACACTCTGTTCTAGACACTGTAAAAGGGAATGGGGATACAGACTCAGTCTCAGATTATTTCACGGATTGCTTCTCTTGCCTAAGAAAGCTGGACTCACTTTAGAATCCGAGCAAAGACAGTGCAGCAGCAGAGCTCTGGCCAGACACAAAATATTCACGACTGCATACTGCCCTACAATTCTGATTTTTCACTGTGAAATAAAAGCTTTTTATGTTTCACGGGCATTAGAGTAGAGCACAGTTTCTAATCAAGGATTAAGAAAAAAAAAGAAGGGGAGAAAGGAAGGCTCACACATGTCAATTACCACTAAAAGCCTCCCTGACAACTAAACTGACTACTTCTTTTCATTTAAGCCGCCTTATAAATGCCCTAAGCACAAAGCATCCAGGCCTCCCTACAGCTCATTGGTGCCAAGTGGATTAGGCTGGCAGAGACTGTGCTGGTTTAATCCCTTTTAATGCCTTGTACCTTCAGTCTGATGAGCAGCCAGGCCCTTTCACTGCAGCCCCACAGCTCATCAGCAATAATGACTTACCACTGCCATCACCAGTGCTGCTCCCTGTGCTCCAGACCTTCACCCTGTGTCAAACAGCTGGGGAAAACTTCAACCCTCACTGAAATTCCCCTCAACAGCTCAGCTGTTTCCAAGTTGCCTAGTGGAGGGTGGTAGCATTTACACACATTGCCTCTGGAAAGTGTAGATGAAAAGTTGGCAATAAAAGGCTGGTTGCTGGCAAGCCATTGAAGAGAACTTCTCACACATCAGCCACGTGGCATTCATTCACATCTGAGTTTTATCCCTCTGGAATACAACACCAAGTAGTATTTCTCAGGCTTTTCTGTGCTCAGGGTGGGGAGGGATGGATCAGACTTGTGTTTTTGGAAGTACCAGGAGAGGTGTTAATCAGTCTGGGAAGGGTGAGGCATTATCCCTGGGCTCACTCCCACAGCATCCCTGGCAGTGCACCTCAAAAGCCACTTCCATGGGGCTTTTTGTTCCTATTGCTGGGTAAAAGCAGAAATGGTTAGGATTCAGTCACCTACCTGTAGCTTTTCAAAAATCAGTTGTCTAGGCTAAACCATACCTGTTTCCTTTATAACCAATGGTGCTGCCTTCATTTTGTTTTGTTGGGTTTTAAAACCTGTAGATTTAGGAAGAAAAAAAAAAAGTTAGCCTCAAATTCTCTATATTATTTTTAAATATATATATTGAAAATAATAGTTTATAAATTATTATTTTATATTGGCACTGCATGGTTGTGAGTGAGGTACACTTGCCTGGTCACAGGATTATATTCTTGATTCTCAGAAAGAAATCACAAGGGCAGTCAGGTTCCCTGCTCTGAGATAACTTTCCCTTATGGAGACTCAGTGTCTTCTCTAACATGCCCTGTGCAAACATCCAGTGGAGAAGAAATCCCATTAACTTCAAACAAGCATGGCTGAGATTCCTAGTTTGTATGGGTGACCTGTGGCAAACTGAAGTGTTTGTCACCTCGGTGACTCAGAGAAGTTATTAAGGGAAGACTGAAGGAGGATGTCTGTCTGAAGGACAAATTATCTTGCATCAACTTTATTTTTCAGGATGAAAAATTGCTGCCCCGCGGAGCCCTTGGCCATCAAACAAGAAGGGCATAAAACATGAAGTGGATTTCTTTCTGTCTTCATTGAAACATGATCGCTTTTTAAATAAATCTCTCTTTTGAATGGGGATGAAGACATGCTGTGTGGTCTGTAATTACCCTTATCAGGCAGTTCCCAATAAAGCTAAGGGCTTATTTGTGGGCTCATTTTTTACTGATATTTCTGTGCACAGCTGAAGGTTAAATTCGTGTAGGGAATGGGTGAAACTACATGAGCTTCAGCTCTGTCTTTGAGCATTTAACTCAGCATAACTCTGAATACTTAGCTCAGAAATTGGGTTAAAAAAAAAAAAAAGGGTTTAAATTAAAGAAGAGGAGATTGAGACTGGATATCAGTAAGAAGTTCTTGACTTTTAGGGTGGTGGATCAGTGGAACAGGCTCCCCAGGGAGGTGGTTGAGGCCCCATCCCTGGAGCTATTCCAGGGGAGGTTGGCCAAGGCTCTGAGCAGCCTGGTCTGGTTGAGGGTGTCCCTGCTCCCTGCAGGGGGGCTGCACTAGATGACCTTTGGAGGTATCTAAACACTCTAGGATTCTATGATTCTATGAAAGTTGCTTTCTGGCTCCTTTGCAAACCACACACTAGTTATCCACGTTGTCTTTACCACTGGGTGGGTGGTATTACTCTGTTTCCATCTGCTCCAGGTTCCCAAAGATGGCAGCAGTCAAAGCATGTGGATCAGCTGCTGGGTTCTTCTCCATGCCCACGGTGTCAGAAGGGCTGCTGAGTGTGGAGCAGCCTGGCACAGCTGCAGCTGCAGCCCAGGGGCACCCAGGGCTATCAACTGATGTCCAACTGCACAAACACAACGGAGAGCCCGGCCTGTGGGGGAGGTGGAAATGGGAATTAATTGTGAATCCTGAGCTCACTGTGCATGCATGAATGCTCAGACCTGAATGACTTCCACAACCTCATTCCAGAACCTGTCAAGTGACAAAGGAAAGACTTTTTTTCTCCCTGGTTTTCCATTTATTGCTGTATTTTTATCATCATCTGACAGCTTAGTTACAGTTTGCCACTGAAAAGCTTTTCATGGCACTAGAGAGTTGGCACCTAAACATAACAATTAACCTTATTCAGTAAAATACCTACATTCCATAAAATCACAGACAAGGCACAAACAAAACCTATCAGTAGTTTTAATCACATAATTCATGCATCTGGGCTGTGTTTGAAGATAAATCTCTCCTGAAAAAAAATTCTTCTGCAAGAAAGTGGAGACAATAAATGAGAGAGTATATGTTGAAGCAGGCCCACTGATTAATTTATTTGTTGTCAGATTTGTGGAAGTAAATTTCAGTGTTTCAGAAAAAAAAAAAAGAAAAGTGACTTTAAAAAATATCATCTTTCCAGCATCCATGGAAAGAAAGGAAGAGAAGAAAGAGAAGTCTGGAAGTACACATGAGAAAATCCTGCTGGCTTTGGCAAAATTTTACATTTATTTATGGCTTCACACAGGCACAGAGGTGATAAAGGTAGCAAACACTCAGGATTAGCTCTATTTTCAGACACTTCATTTAGAGATTAAATTCTATACTGTTAGCTTTTCTGCTTCACAAACTGTCATTTATCAGGATATGTTTAGAACAGAGATCACTGAATTGCATTAAATGTTTATTATTAAAAAAAAAAAAAGGGAAAAGAAAAAAAAGGGGGGAAAAAAACTCCTAACAGCATAATCTGTGCACTGACCTGTGGGATATGGAATGGCCTATGGGACAGTACAGCTGTCAGGAGCTGTATATATAAGGTACAGTGTGGTTTATGGGTTTTTTTAATGTTTTTTGCACTTGAGCAAACTACATTTCAGTCTTCCATAAAAGGTAAAAGCTCCCTGAGAAGAAATCCACTGCACTACAGTCAGAGCACACTGTAACCTGCCAGGGAGCTGGAGAGGGCAATGAGATTCCCCCTCAGCCTCCTCTGCTCCACACTGCCCATGCCCAGCTCCCTCAGCTTCTCCTCACACCACTTGTTCTCTTGGCAGCTCCTCTGGACACGTTGCAGCCCCTCAGGCTCTGTCCTGGCATGGGCCCAGAGCTGAGCCCAGCACTGAGATGAGGCCTCCCCAGGCCCAGCACAAGGGCCCCATCCTGCCCTGGTCCTGCTGACCATGCTGTTGCTGAGCCAGCCCAGGGTCTGGTTCTTTAGTAGCCACACGTTGGTGTCTGGTCTCACAGGGATAACTCAGGGTTGGAGAAACCTAATAACCCAAAGGAGACCTGTCACAAAAGCTGATCTGCATGCTTCTTTTAGACTCTATCACCAACATCAACTCAAATTGACAATACCACTCCTTCAGCATTTCTTGAAAGGCTTCCAAATCATTTCCTCATAGCCCATATTCTATTTCACTACCTCATCATTTCATGCTTGTTCTGAAATATTTGCAAAAAGCATACTTTACCATGTATTATTATCTGATGATATGCTTATTAACTGACATGCAAATGTGGTGTTTCATGCAGGGTAAGCAGGTACTTGCCTGGACAAGCTTTCTCCACGTGCCTACTGGAGAATGGAATGCAGATGGTCCTTTGCTTCCTCCCTGACAGGATGCAGCTCTCAAATCCTTGACACGGACACACAAGACAGAGTGGGCAAAATACTCTATTAAAAAAAAAAAAGTAACTATAAAAAGTAATTATGCACTGAATACCCCAACATCCTAGAAGTATGGTGTTTTGTTCCTGAACACCACATTGCTAGAAAGATACTGAGCAGCTGAAAACTGGTTGGAAAAGCAATGTAAAAATGGTGAAGAGAGATTGCTGGTTTATGGTGTAACTCTAGGAGAAATCTGCATTGTTTGGCTAAGGAATGACTAAGAGTAGGACATGATAAACAACTGAAAATATCTAAATGTTGCTAATATCAAAAAAAGTAGAGGGGTTAGTATGGTTGTATGATAACTGAAAGTAAAAGGATGAACTTAGAGAAAGGAGCAGGTAGGTAGGTAGCTTTAGTATTCCTGTCAATAAGTTTTGCTCAGGTATGCCTCAGCCTTCAAAAGCCACAAAAATAGACTGAAAAGATCATCCTAAAAATTGTATTAAATTTGTAAAGTCTTAGTAAGCTCCCCTAAAAACTCCCTAAATTTACATAATTTATCTGTTAGCAAAAATAAAGGGTTTCAGCTCTGTGCTTTCAGGTCTCCCTATTGCAGAAGTTAGACAGTCTTTGATGCCACCTTCTGGTTTTAGGACAAGCTGTAGCTCCACCTCAGCCCAGCTGATTGCCATGATTGCTGGAATATAAAGCAGCTGTAGATGTCTGACCATTCCCTTTGGTTTTGTCATCCTTGTCCCCAGGATAGAAAGTGTCTAGCAAAGAAAGACAAACAAAGAGAAAAAAATCCATGACTTTAAGTCTTAGCATCAAACCAGAATATATGAAGAGCTTAAACATTACTAACTGAGCTCTGAAATACATCTGCATGACAAAAAGCTGTGGTTGTTCTTGCAGACAAGCATTGACATGTATTAGAAACAAATAACCATGCTCGTTTTACACGTCTGTGTCTAAGCAAAATGTTCTTAATATAGACTTTATTTTGAAGATAATATTTAAGCAGATAAGATTAAAATGTGGTTTTTAACTGACTGTAACTGCCAGAGGCACTCACCTCTAACTTACAGGGTGGTGGAGAAGCACATTTTACAGGGACATCTCACAATTCTATAATTCACTCCATCTGCTATGTTTGTAATTCCTGCTACAGGAATAAATTTAACATGTAGAACATGCACTTTAAAGAGGTTTTTTTTATTGTTCTTGCTATGCTGTATGCCAAAATATTAATTTCCAGTAGCAAAGCCTGGAACTTCTGTTCTTAGCTGAACAGGAATAAAAAGATATAAAATCCTACTTCTGCAAATGATTTGGGAGTCTCTTTCATTCCACAATTTTCCAAAGCTCAAACATTTGAAAGCTGCAGTTTATTTGATTCACTTTCTGGAGGTATTTCTGTTTCAGAAGAAAAAGCACTGTGTAGCTTTCCAAAGTGGTCCCAGAAATCCATGAAGAAAAGGTGGTTAAATTGCCTTTCTTTCTCTTCAGCCATGCTGTATTAAAAACACCTCTCTCATTACTGAGAAGCTTCAAGTAAATTGTCCTCCTTGTGTTTGTTTCTCCATGTTTTTCCAAGACTGAGATTCTCTTTTCTCTACACCACTGCCTAACCCTTGAGAGCAGAGGGCTTTGGGAGCTGTCTGGGGCTCTTTCTCTGCTACAACACACTCTTTTCCTAACATTATGAGCCAAAAAAAGGGTCTTGGGGAGACACCATTCATCAAAATGCATTCTATGTGTGCTATTGTTAGATGTCTTGTGTTAGCACCAAGATGCTGATACCCTTCTGAGAAACAAGAGCTGGAAATCCAGACAGCAGCGTCCTGGGGAACTCTTGTCTGGGAGCTAATGTTTGAACACACTGAACTGGAAGCAATTCATTGTGAGTGGCCATGAATGAGCTTCTCTACCTACAGGGAAAGCCTGGGACAAACACTGCTGACTAGTGCTGGGGTTAAGACCCAACTCAGGACAGAAAAGGAGGTCAGCAAGAAGGGTGGTAGGTGGGGGATAGATGGCTCATTGTTTCACTTGCCAGGCTGAGCACTCAACTGGCTGCTGGGGACAGAAGTGAAACCTACCCAAGGAGCTTCCAGATTTTCCACAGCTGGAGAGACTTCATTAACACATCCAGAGGCTGGAAACCCGTGTTGGTTGCAGAACAGTGTCTCCACTGTTGGGGTTTTTTTCTCCCTTCTCCTTTGGGCCCAGAGAAGCTTTGATGTTTGGATGCAAGGAGGAAAGTCAGCATGCCTGTGGTCAGAGGAGAGAAAGGGTGAGCTGAGCTTTTGCAGTCTTGCCACTCCAGATGTGGAATGGGGCCTCAACTTTTACATTTATTTGCTAATATTAATATTTTTGTTAGCAAGGAAAGATTTGACATCCATAATTTTGGGCTAAGAAGGTTGAAGTGAAAAGCTGTGAAAACATTTCTCTATTTGCAAGGAAAACTTTTTCGTTTAAGTTTGGCTCCTAGCTTATAATTAAACAATTACCTCAATTTCAGCTAAATGCTTATCCATGTCTCCATGATATCCCTGGATGAGTCAGTTTCTAACTCGTCCAAAAGGAACAAAGCAATGCCACATGGTTTTTGAAATATTTATATCCCTAAGGGTACAATTCTTGTGTCTTTTTCACCTTGTGAGGCCAACCCAAAGCCAGAATGAGCTACTCAAATGCAATTTTATTTTCTTTTTTTTTTTCAGAGAGCTAATGAAAGAACCAAATGGCCAGAGAAACAGGTTCTGGAAATATTGTCCTAAGGACAGACATGCAGAAGTGTACTGCTGGCATCTGCAGAATGAAACATGCAAAACATTTAATGTTATAAAACATACAAATTGTGAAGACTAAGATGAGATGAGGCTTTTTCTCCCTTTGAATCTTTCGATGTTCCTCAGAGGTGTTTACCTGAGAAGGTATTTTCTGGAATTCCTGACCATCAGACACAGAAGCAGGAGGAACTGTAAGAATTAAAAATAAACAGTATTTCAGTGTCGATCCCAAGTCCTTTTCCAAAAACACCTGCTTGATAACAAAATAGGCAAGAAACTGTGATGTTAGGGGAGTCAACAGCTACACATCACATTGCCAAATGTTTCATGGGCTGGCTCTCAGTGCCTTTGATTTCTCCAGGCATGCTGTGGGAGAGAAGGGGAGTACTTCCAGAAGGTTGAATTCTTGGCTGAGTCTGGCTGAAGAGAAGGTCAGACCATGATAACAGAAATGTAAATTGTTAATGTCAGCTTTAAATTGCTTTTTCACCTATAAAGTTCTGGGGCTTTAAAATGTAGAGGTAAAATATAACTTCCCCTTTCCCAGCTACATAAAATGGAGATCAATACATCTAACATTAAACAGAGGAAGATAATGTATTTTTTAAAAAATAAATAAATATGGTAATGCACACAATAAAGTATTTTTTTATCCTACAGCAACATCATTAACTGAAGGATTCATTGTTTTAATTTCTCCACTCACTTTTTGAGTCAGGACTACCAAGAAACATACACTTTTCTTTGATAAATGTGTATATAGTTACTTTAAAAATGCCTGCATTATTTATACCACCTTCCTTAATGGGGTAGTGGAGCAAGGATATGCCAAGCTATAACTGTGAAAATCACAAATGGAAAATCGCAAGTATATACACTGATTTTTCTCTGAAACACAGAAGCACTTTAATAGCTCTTTAGTTACCTTCTATCTTTGCATCTCATCCTCTCTGTTGGTCCTTTTCCCTGAGACCTGACCTCCTTTGTGACCTAGCAAAACTCTCCATAAATCAGAGATGTAGCAAAGAACTTGAAACTGCTGCAAAGGAACTCTTAAGATGAAAAAAAAAAAAAGCCCCCATTTGATCCAAAGGCACGGAGCAGTTAGATCCAGCCCTGATAAAGCATCACAAGCCAGTTTTCAGATGCAGTGTGTAAATACCCTTCCTCTACAGAACAAAGCCAGTGTTGGTGATGGTAATAGGTGGCTGAAATCCAACGCTCTCAAGGGGTTTTTTTTCTCCTTATTCTCCCCAGCACTGATTAGTGGGTGTACATTCCTGTACAATCTGCTTGGAAGATTTAAATTACACAGTGTTTGCTAAGCCTGACACTTGGCCAGAGAAGTACTTAGCAGTGCTAATACAAGGACTAGTGATCAAATGACAGGGTCTTGAAACAAGTGTCATTATCTGTTTGATGAGTGACAATTTAAGCCTCAGTTTGCTGCTGGTCCCCTTTTGAAGAGCTGGGGCTCCAAAAGCATTGTTCATTACTTGAGCAGATCCTAAGAGCTGTTAATTAATTGCTCATGTAGGCATGGGATTTTAAAATATCACTCCCCTCCAAGTTAAGTGCAAGAAAAGGCTCCATCCCTTTGATGCAAGGAAGTGTGTGAGTCAGAGAAAGATAATGCTGCAATTACATGGAGATAAGGAAAGGTCAGTGGTGCAGGCTCCATGTAATGTGTTTAGGAATCTTTACTGGAAATATTTTGATTCTGAAGAAAAGCTTGGCTATGGGTGGCACTATAATACTGCCCTTTATTATGCCACCAAGAACAGGGAAAGGATTCATTTCTCATCACTCAAAGTGTTCACCATTCAGTGATTAGTGCAGCTGATTTCTAATCATGGGATATTGCTCCCAGTGTGAAAGCTTTATAATCTTCTTTTTCCCCCCTCTAGATTTCATGTTAGTATTTTGTGACATTCTAAAGATGACACACGTGAACCTAAAATAACACAAACAGTGTCCTGTCTCCACAGTGCTCCCGACTTTGCAGTCAGTAGGCAAACACTACCTTGTTTTATGGAAATAATTTGACTTCAGTGGTGCAGTACCTATCACCAGAGGCACAAGCACAGGAAATTTCTGCTTGGTCAGAGAACTCAAAACATAGAGAGACACTTCCCTCTGCTGGTCGTGCTCATAACAAGTGTCCTCTTCGGGAAAACAGATGTTACTGAGAGAAACAAACTGTTCTCTCTGGACCTCCAGTTTATTTAGTAAATAATCACATCACAGGCATTAGGAAGAGCTAATCAGCATTTTAGTCAAACTTCAAACATCAGAGTTTTCCCGAGTGGTATTGTAACGCTGAGAGGAAGCAGAGCTGAGAGATAAAAAGTGTTTGCAAACACAGAACTGGTTAAGAACTGAAAGCTGACATATGGCAGTGTATCATCTGATGCTGAGCTGTAGGTCTCTCAGTAACGAGCAGGTATTAACATCAACTTCAGATTGACTAGATGAATAATCTGAACCATCATAAAATATTTCCACCTTGCTCTTGGCCCCCTTTCCTAGCCCAGTTGTGCGGCTGATGAACAGCATGGGTCTCAGCACAGAGCTGCCCAGATCCAAGATCAAGGATGAGCTGCATTTTCATAGCATTCTGCAGTTGATTGTGAAAGAAATGGGTTTGCAGCAGGAGATATTCATGTGATGGTTTCATCTCAGTGCCTTTCCTTAAAAGCTCCTGAGAACTCTGCTAGCCCTTTTGTGTCGAAAAACCCATCCCAGGGTCTCCTGAGCTGTTTGTTGGGAGCTACCCAGAACCGCTTTTCCACACAGAGTGACTTTTCCCTGGCTTTGAGGTCCACATTTTGCACATTTGGAGATGGGAGGGCAGAGGGGCCGGACCAGGAGATGTGTGTGTGGGAAGGTGCCCAGGCGGGGAACTAGGGGAGGCAGCGGCATCCCCGGGGTTTCTTGGGCAGTGTCCCCGGTCTGGAGCCCAAGAGGTGGCGGTGGGCAGTGCCGGGAGCTCCGCTGAGGCCGCCGCAGTCCCCGCCCGCCCGCCGGGAGGGGCCAAGCGCCGTTCGCCGCCGCAGCAGAGCCGCTGGCGGGGAGCGCCGGGCGATGCCGCGCCGGGCCCGGGGGCCTCCGCCGGGGCCCCTCCGCCACCGCCGACACCGAGCCCCAGTGGCCAGGGGAGCCGCCCGAGGTAAGCGCGGCCCGGGCAGGAAGCGTCAGGCCGCACCGCGCCCCCTCCTGGGGGCCGGGCCCTCCAGGCCGCGGGCAGGGCCTCGCCCCCCCCTCTTGCCCTCCCGGCTCTCCGGGCCGCTGCGGGCGGGCAGCGCCAGGGTGCCCGTGTGCCCGGGGGGTGGGCTGCGCTTTGCCGGGGCGGGAGGCGGAACGTGGGACGAAGGGAGGGGCGAGGCCAGGCCGTGGTGGGGGGGAGGCGGGGGAGACCCCAGCCGCGTGGCAAGTCCCACATGTGCACATGCACCAGCCTGCCAGCCTCTGAACTTGCCCTCTCAGAGGCAGGTGTGGGTGTCACCACCTCTGCCTCCCTCAGTGTGCCAGCCAAACAGCAGGGCTCGGGGTAGCTTATGCCCGGGGTCCCTGTGCTGTCATGCCAGTGTGCAGGGGTGAGCACCAACCCCGTGGCCTCCATCCCTCTCCCCAGCCCTTTCTCTGTGGTCAAGTGCCACACACTGTCCCCCAGGTGACCAGGGTGGTGCCCCAGGACCCCTGCCTAGCCCAGGGGTGGCTGTGCCACACAGCAAGCCAGCTTCATTGCAGCTGGGGGGCTGGCTCCCCTCCAGAGCAGATGCTGAGCCATACCTGCTGAGGCCCCAGCTCCATCCTCCCTCCATCGCTGGTAGCAGCTGCCTGTAGCTGTGCTGAGCCAGAAGGAGGGAGCCTGACAGCTCCAGTGCCACCCAAGGCAGGCAGGGTGCTTCTGGGCACCGTGCTTTCCTGTGCCCCAGCCTGGGAAGGGTGAGCATCCAGCTGAAATTGAGGTCTACCTGCAGAGTGGCTTGGTGCTGCTTTTCCTTCCTTTCAGTTGAGGGTGCTGGGGCAAGGTGGGCAGACTGATTGGTC
Source organism: Ceyx cyanopectus (assembly GCA_013401355.1). Lineage (NCBI taxonomy): Eukaryota > Metazoa > Chordata > Aves > Coraciiformes > Alcedinidae > Ceyx > Ceyx cyanopectus. Next base: position 4,255 of record VYZU01000192.1, on the reverse strand, counting down.
AGTGTGAAGAGGCAGTGGCATCCCGAGTGCTTGAGGGTTGCCCAGCCTACTCCCCTGCATGCCCATGTGCAGCTGGGTTTCAGCCATCACGTGCCACCAAGACAGCCTGGCCCAGACTTTGAGGAGCACTTCAGCTAGGAGTCAGGCACATAGGACGAGTCTCCGACCCCACTCCCTCCCACAGGTGTCGGGGAGAGGAGAGTGCCCAAAGGTGGGCACGGGGAATTCTGGCAACTCCTTGACACCCCCCGCCCGTTCCTCTCTGCAGGATGGTTCCCCCACCACCCGTCAGCAAGCCCCACGTGTGCCTCTCCACCGTGCTCATCATGACCAGCCTCATCCTCATGGATGCCTACCTGGTAGAGCAGAGCCAGGGCTCCAGGAAGCTGGGCGTCTGCGTCATGGTGGCCGTGGCCGACGTCTGCTTCCTGCTGGTGCTGCGCTACGTGGCCGTCTGGGTGGGGGCAGAGGTGAGGACGGCGAAGCGGGGCTACGCCATGATCCTCTGGTTCCTCTACGTCTTCGTCCTGGAGATCAAGGTGTACTTCGTGTACCAGAACTACAAAGCCGACAGGAAAAGCCTGGATCTGATAGCCCGCAAAGCCCTCACCTTGCTGCTCTCCATCTGCGTCCCAGCCCTCTACGTCCTGCTGGTGGCCACGGAGCACATGGAGTACGTCAGGACGTTCAAGAAGAAGGAGGATCTCCGCAACCGCATCTTCTGGGTGATCGTGGACATGCTGGACGTGCTGGACATCCAGGCTAACCTGTGGGAGCCCCAGAAGAAGGGGCTGCCGCTCTGGGCCGAGGGGATCATGTTCTTCTACTGCTACATCTTGCTGCTGGTGCTGCCTTGCGTGTCCCTGTGCGAGATCAGCATGCAGGGCATCGGCATCGTGCCCCATCGGATGATGCTGTACCCCATGCTGAGCATGGTCACCGTCAACGTCACCACCATCTTCATCCGAGGCAGCAACATGGTCTTCTTCAGGGACACCCGGGTCTCCAGCATCTTCATGGGCAAGAACATTCTGGCCATTGGGCTGAAGGTCTGCACGTTCGTGCAGTACCAGAGGCACCAGCAGCACACACCCCTGGGGCCAGACCTGGCCGTGCAGCACAGCTCCCAGGCACAGCCCTCCCCTGGACTGCACAAGGCCAGGGAGCAGCCTGCCTGTCCTGAGGAGCTGGCCCGGGACAACACGTGACAAGCCAGCAGGAGCCATAGCCTGGGCACTGCTGTGCCTGGCTGGACTTTCCAAGATGATGTGGGTTGTCGAGCCTCTCTGCCTGGACAGAGGACGATGACCCTGCTCCCTCCCTCCCCGGGTGAAGCTGCTCTGGCCTCTAAAGGGGGGCAAAGGGTACCCAGAGCAGCCCCTGTAAGGCTGCAGAGCAGTTTGGGACCTCAGCACCCCACCAAGACAGGCAGCAGAGCAGAGGAAGAGGCCAGGTTTGTCTGATGCCAGGCAGCCCTCCCCTGCACCAGTCTCCCCCCAGCAGTGCTCCCCACACAGCACTGCCCTCTGGACAGCCAGGGTTCCAGCTTGGGGGGAACTGCATAGGGGTCACCCACCCTGCTGTTGTGGTTGGCCCCAGCTCCAGCTCAGTGCTTGGCAGCAGCCAAGCTCCACAAGCCAGGGTCCCCAGGCTGGGGGACCGAGGCCTGGACCTCCTCCTGATACCCTCTCAGCCAGCTTCAGGCCAGAGGGACTGACCATCCTTTTTCTTACCTCCCTCTTTGCAATAAAAGATCTAAACTCTGCAGCCTCCTCCTGTCTGTGTCCCTGCCAGCAGGGAGCCAGCTCCCATGGGTGCCTGTGCCTGGATGTCCAGCTGCAGAGCATGGCAGGGGTGGAGGGTGGGGGTCTCAGTGACCATCCAGGCCTGGGGAGACCAGAATAACCCAATCCTAGAGCAGAAAACTCTGCAGATGCAGCTGTAGATTTGCACATAGCCAAACTGGCACAGGAACCTTCTGCCTGCTGTCTTCCTTCCAAAGCAGAACTGAGTTTACAGGTAGGATGTAAACTTTCTTCCTCAACACAAAACCTTTCCTCAGGCCCCCACCAGGCCCCCACCTGCACACAGCACTGCTGTGCCCAGGGAGCACTGCCTGCAGAGCTGAGACTCCCTGTGCCAGCACAAGCTCTGACCTGGCAGAGGGAACTCCTCTGGGGCACATCTGCATCAGCACAGCTAGGGAAGACAGGAGCAGTCAGGAGTGAGGAGAAACCAGACAGCCAGTGGTCAAACATCATGTGGGAGAGAGGCATGAACTCCCAGAAGTTCACTTTCAACTGCAATAGCACCAACACTAAGAATCAAGGAAAACTGAGGGCTTTTATTTCCTACAGAACCAGGTTCCTAGAACAGCCCTGGAAAGAGCACTTTGAGAAGCCTCTGTCTATGCAGAGGGGTGTCATCCTCTCTCCTTCACTCAGCACTTGAGGCTACAGCAGCCTCTGCACCAGGGAGATGGATGGTGGTCCCCCAGAAAATAGATGGTGCTCCTCTAGCCTGATTCTGAATCAGAGGTTGTCAGAGGCTGGAGCACTGTGAGAACAGGGTTTATTCACCCTGAGGAAAATAAAGCTCTGGGAAGCCTAAGAAGACCTCTTTCCCACCCACATCCCCCCAGACTCATGACAGAGCCATGCACTTCACTGAGAACAAGACAGTGACCATGGACTCAAACCAGGCAGGTTTCCTGGAGGAGGGGGGAGAAAAAACAATCCATCTTGAGCAAATGAAGCAGTGGAGCAGAAGCCAAGAGAGGCCAGACAAGAGTCCATCTGCTCAGCAGTCACAAGTTCTTCTGTGAGGGCAGATGGCACTTGTCTTTGATGGCATTCCTCTTCCTCTTCTTGCTCAGGAAGCTTTCAAGCTTCCCACTCCTCTTCAGCTCTCTGTACTTCTCAGCTAGCTCCAGCCTCCGCTTGTCAGCTGCAGGGGAGAGGGAAACAAGGCTTTCAACTGCAGCCCAAACCATCCCTACAGACCAGCCCCTCACCTCCTCCTCCCTCACCCCAAGCCTGGCTTCTCCCTTGAGTACCAGCATCTGGACTTCTCACCCCTGGAGCCCTGTCAGCAGTCCTTTCTTTACATCCTCCTGCAGCACCTACACACTACTTACATTTCTTTAGGAAGAAGGGCTTCTTCCCCTGCTTGGCCAACTCCCTCTGTTGCCTCTTCAAAGCCATCTCCCTCTCCCTCATTTTCTGCTGTTTCTTCTGTGCCTGCTCTTGCTGTGTCTGTACAGAAGGGATGAAATGTGTCAGCGAGGTCCGTGCAGACCCCAGGTCTCACAAGCTCTCTGCTAGTGCAGTGCCTCACAGGAGAGGCTGCAGGGAATTCACCATGCGGTTCAGGAGCTGCTGCAGTTTCTCCTTCTGTTCCTTGTTGCCACATTTTTTTAACTGCTTCTGAACCATCTGCAAAAGAAAGCAGAAAGGTGCCTGCTTGTCACCTCCACTGGGAAGCTGGCCCTGCCAAGCAAGGTTCTTCTGGCCAAGGATGGGCACATCACCTCTTTTTCCTTCTTCTTGATGGTTTCCAGGAAGCTGTATGTCTTCATAAATATTTCAGGCTTGTACTCTCCAGACAGGTCATCAAATCGAGGGTCTCTGTGGACCTGAAGACAGGGAAAGCAAAGGAAAGAGCTGTGGCCAGGATCACCCTGTTAGCAGCTGAACAGCTGTGGTCAAGGTGATGGAGTTGAGGATCCAAACTTCTCCACATTTCACAGATTATCTGGATCAGGTCATAAAAACCCAATGAGATTTAAAAAAATAGATATCTAAATATGTAAAATAACATATTAAGAAGATCCACCAATAGCAAATCAAAGTTACATTCAGATTAGAAGCCAGTTGGATAATTGAATTGACAGTGTGATTAGTACTGAGTGACAACAGCTCACAGTGCAATTGTCACTGGTGGCATCTCTTACATCTTCTAGAACCATCTGGTTCCATGTCTGTGCCCTATCAGCATCCCTAAGAGAAGTCAGCTCCTTGAAGAGTGGAGGGAGAGCACCCACCTTCCTTCTGATGGGGACAACTTGTCGCAGAAAAGGTACAGGCTTCTTGGCAGACAGCTCCAGTGGCCTGAAAAACAGAAAATTAATGGAAGAAGAGCAGAGGGCAGAATGAGACCCTGACTATCCCATCGTGAGGTTAGCCAGACCCTCAAGAGCATCAGTGCAGTGCTGAAACAAGACTCTCCCACTCAGTCCACACCATGAACCTGCAGA
>VYZU01000189.1:0-19483 GCA_013401355.1 Ceyx cyanopectus | reverse complement strand
GGAGGGAAATGAAAAGTATAAAGATTTAAGGCATGAGAAGGTAAATCACAGCATCTTGGTGACTCCTATAGTTTACTTTTTTAGCTAAGGATCCAAAAAATACTTTTAGTTTTCTACATATAAATATGCATGTTTGGAAAGTCAAATGTTTTGCCACAGGAACTAGTCATGTTCCAAAAAAACCCTTGATCTATAAATACTCATGATCAAAAACCCACTGTTCCAACTCTGTGTTGATATCCTTAAAACACACAGGGCTAAACTAAGATGCTGTTTATGTTACTGTCATGAATGAATGTGTGTCCAAAGGAATTATCCATGAAAGATGCCACTGTGTGTATTGTTTAGGGATATTAGTGTAAATTGGGTTGCACTTTCCAATTTGATGGAGGAGGGAGGGGAAGAGGCAAAAATTCTTTGATAATTTCAGTGGAACAAAAGTATCTTAGTCACAGTATTTCAGTGCAGCACTGTCAGGTATTTTTTTCCTGTTAGGCTGTTAAAAATTCCACCTGACCTCTCCACCTTGGAGCTGTGTCAGTATTTTCACAGGCTGAAGTCAACTCCAATGGTTTTCCACAGGATAAAAATTCTTCCTCATCTGACAAGAAGAATTATTTGTTTAGCCTTCACCTAGCGATTGATAGAACCATAAGCTTTTTCTGTTGTGGTTGGTGCTTTGGTTTGGTTTTGTGTGTGCATTCTTTTGTGACATCATCACTTTTCTTCCTTTTTCTCATCAAGTCATTTTGCCAAGGGGGCTCAATTCCTGAGCTCCTGCTCTCGCTGCTTTCTTCTTGGAAAAATGCTCTCGGTCGGCGACCCGCTGTCACCTATGTAAACTCTGACCAAGTTTCAGCTATCACTGTATGTGTTCTCCTTGCATGCCTCTTGTCACTCTAAGGCTATTTGCCACTAACCTTGAAAAGCAATGGGAATTTTTTCCAAGGTTTTGTCACCTCGTGTAACACCTGGTGGATCCTGGTTTGGTGTTTTCCGAGGTGGGAATGACTACAAGTGTGTTACAATAATCCTCATATTCTACTTGGCTCCACTAGAAGTAAAGTTCATCAACACTGGAATTATAATCCCAAATTTGCTTACTGTTTGAACCACTAGTCTCTTGACTAATAAACAGCATGGTATGTTCAGGGTTTGTTTTTATTTGAACAGATATTTAATGTCTAAATCTTCCTAACACAACTAATTCAGGACGTTTCTGAAGTGCCTGTGATGCCTTTGATACAATGGGGTGTACATGTTGTTGGGGATTGGAGTACACACAGATGTAAATGTAATGCATAAAGAGCTAAAAGGAAAGGAGCTCAAGGATATTCTGGCTATATGCCCTGTACAGAAAACTCATGTAACACTTAGATATCTAATTTAAACATTGTAGGCAGTCATGCTTTGGAGTGTAAATGCCAGACAGAAGAGCTGCTTACCAGAAAACTGCTAAAATATTGGTAGCTAATATGGTAGCTTGTTGCTCAGGGTGGATGAGGAGCAATTTAAATCATGATACAAGTGTTAGAATAAACAAACAGCCTTGACTGATTGTATAATTGGGTTTTAATATCACTCAGTGTCCTTATCAGAATCAAACTAAAGAGAAGGCTCTGGGGGGACCTTAGAGCACCTTCCAGTGCCTGAGAGGGGTCTGTAGGAAAGCAGGGGAGGGTCTGTTCACAGGGTTTGTAGGGACAGGACAAGGGGTGATGGCTTTAAGCTGGAAAAGGGAAGAAATTAGGTTAGATATTAGGAAAAGTTCTTTAATCTGAGGGATCACTGGAATGGGTTCCCAGAGAGGTGGTGGAGGCCCCAACCCTGGAGACATCCAAGGCCAGGCCTGAGGAGGCTCTGAGCAGCCTGGCCTAGTTAGAGATGTCCCTGCTGTTTGCAGGGGGTTGGACTAAATGACCTTTTGAGGGCACTTCCAGTCCAAACCATTCCATAATTCCCTGATCAGAGGAACTTTGCAGAGTTCACACAGCAGTTTGGGCTCTGCCTGTGTGAAGGAGCAGGGGAAGACTTCCCTGCTGAGAAATTTCTCTTTTACCATTAGTCTCCTGCTCTCCAGTGCCAAACTCTATACATTGATTATTTATCTATTTATTTATTTCCCCCCAGGCTGTCAGGAGCTGTGTGGCTGGAGCATTTGGGTTGTTTGTGAATCAGTTGTGTGAATTTCTCTTAAACAGAGATTCTCTCTTCAACAGCTCCACTGCTGAGCTGGACATCTCCAAAGCTCTACTAAAATTAATAGCAAATATTCATGGATGAGGGAGCTGAGAATTAAGTTAGATAGAAGGTTTTTTTTTTTTCCTGTTTTTCAAATGCTGGTTGGCATTGGGTAAATTAGAAATATTCCCCTATTCTGGTATTTCATGGGTAGAAGAAAGACATTAAGATGCTACTTTCCATTCAACACTTAATTGCCCTTAGGATTCAAGGCAGGGAGATTTTCCAGTGGTAAACAGACTTTCTAAAACACAATTAGCACTAATTAACATCCATGCTGGGAATTTAATCAAAAGCAGCAGATTAGTTCTGTTTTCTGAACTAGGTTTTTTTTTTTTCCTCTCCCCTTGGATGTAGCTGTTCTGGTATAGGCTGGAAACTTGTGTTCACAGCAAGGAGCTTGTCCTGGGGCTCTCATCCCCCAGAGCTGTCACACAACCAGTGTTGATACATCAAAGACTTTTTAAAGCAAGGGAAAAGAACTTTTCTGATGGATTAGATGCTACCAGCTTCCCCTGGAACTACAGCATGAAATTTAGGTGCTGCAACCAAATGACTTGAAGCTTTCCCTGCTCAGTGTTCTACTTGGTTTATTCTCAATTAGAGCTTTTAGTTTATGTGGGTCATTGGATTGGTTTCCTGAAGGAATGATCTTTCAACCTGTGTGGAGGCTGAAACCCTAGTAAAAGGACTTTATTTATATTAAATAAAAAATATTTTATTTATGTGGTGTAAATGTAAAAAAAGTAGGTAAAAGTAGGTGCCTGAAATTTTCTTCAAAGACTTGTAGGTTGTTTTGTTTTGGTTTTTTTTTGGTGTTGTTTATTGGTTTTGTCTGTTTGGTTTTGTTTGTTTTGTGTGGTTTTTTGTGTTGTTACTTATATATTTTTTTTTATTGCTTTGGTTATTTGCTGCTGGTTTAGTAGACACTGCAATTGAATACTGTTTAATCACAAGGTTGTGCTCCAGTATTTTAATAGAAACACTACAGGAAAATAATAAAGACAAAATAACTGTTGGATACACACATCTATCTATCTATCTATCTATCTATCTATCTATCTATCTATCTATCTATCTATCTATCTATCTATCTATCTACACACAGATGAAATACCTGTATTTCAAAAATACAAAACCAAAGTTCTCTTTCAGTGCAGGAGAGGTATGATTCCTATCTAACAAAGCTACTATTTCTGTTTTGATTTTTAATTTTATATACCATTTTATACACCACTAACTGACAGAAAGTTGCTTTGCTTAGCTAGTTATTAGCAATTTTGTTTAGAGCTTGGGACTATCTTGACTAAAATCAAGCTCCAGTCAAATGCTCTATGGATCTCTACCAGTTATGGTGGGAAGAGAAGCTCTGGTGGAAGCTGGTTGGCATTTAAAGGAAGAGTTTTAAGGGATTTAGGCTGCTAAGTGTGGGGTTGGTTGGTTTTGGTTTGTTTATTGTGCCTGATGATTTGTGGCAGAGTATTTTTGTTAAGTTGTGTAGATTGCAAATAATGGATGGTCCATTTAGAGGATTTCAAGACTCCACCTGTCAGCAGTTCCTTTGTTTCTAAGTTTGTCATCATTGCTCCTTTCTTTCCAGAAGTTTGGTGTCAATCAGTCTAAGCCAGAATTTACAGTGGATCTCAAAGGGGCGTTGATTGACTGGGCCTCAAAGGACAAATCCAGCAAAAAGAATGTCATTGAGGTAAATTATTTTATTTAAATGCAGAATTAGATATACTAGAATGACTTAAGAAGTTTTCTTTAAACTTAGCATCAAAAACTTTTGAGTTTTCTACATTCCTTCCTGCTCAAGTGCAGATGTATCTTAGTACCTGCAAAAAAAGTCAATATTTAATATGCTTTTGAATGTGAAGCAGACTGTTATTTACTGTTTGCACAGATAAATGTGCTCAAGTAGCTGTATATTACCTAAAATTATGCCAGGGACAAGTTTATTTTGATTTGGGTAATTTAACTTCTGAATTCTAGTGTGTTTGTCAATTCTGATGATCCCTGTTTTTATTTCTTTATAGCTAAAAACCCGCCAAGGAACTGAGCTCTTAATTCAGTCTGACAATGACAGCTTTATTAATGAATGGTATAAAGTTCTCAACTATACCATCAACAATCAGGTATGTGCTTGAATCAGGAAGGTTTTTTTCTCAAGGTGATGTTATCTTGTAAAATAAATGATGTGACAATTCCTGCTGCTTCACATCCATCTTCATCTCCTGATTTTCTTGAAGATCTGGCAGTTGCTGGTGGTGACAAGTGAAATGTTAATTGTGGCAGAGGAGGAGGGATGCTCCACTGGATTGAGAACCAGGAGATGTGGGCTGACCTCCAGCTGAGAATTGAGTTTCCTTCTGTGGCCAAATAATTGTTCTGTCTCAGTGACCTGAAAGGAGAAAGGCTAAGGGAGTGCTTCATGATCTGTATTAATCAGCATTTGATATTTGCCATTCACTTACTAAGTGCAAATTAAGAGCCCTGGCAAAATACCATGTTATCTCTTATCAGACAGCATCAAGCCAACTGTTCAATCAACAGAAACACCATCTTGCTTTTGATATTGCCAAGCAGGAGTTACCATCTTTTGGATTGAAGAAGAAATTGGAGATCTTGGAGAAAATACTCCTCTCATATCAAGTTGACTTCATGTGTAATCTTAGTTTATTTGTTTTATAGTTCCAGGCCTGGCAACTGCCCATAAGTTGCATTTAAATTGCTTTTGATGTCAGTCAGTGGCCTTCACTTCTTATCTCAACAGTGTTTCCAACATATGGGTGTTCTCCATCCAAACAGGGAGAGAAGTGAAGGAGCCTGTGGGTTTGGAGGGAAGGATGTTGCTCTGAGATCAGAGGAATTTTCTGCTGTGTTCTGAGATATCTCTGGTGATGTGTGCAGTGTAGGGGTGAGGCTGCAGCTGAACAGGCTCTGATACCTGCTTCTGTTCTACAGCATGAGCTTCATTTTCACATGACTGTGTGTAGTGAGATATGCTGAGAGGGCAATAACACAGGGAAAGCATTTTAGGTGCTGGTATATTTTTTTTTTCTGAATTAATTCAATGTATGTGTTGACAGAGGTGAATTTTTCTTGCAGGTAATTCTATTTTCTTAATAGAAAATTCGAATTGCAGTGGTCAGAAATAGGTTTAATAATCCTATTTTTTCCCCTAGACTCTCTCTGAGGTATTTCTGTTGTTTATTTCTTGGTGTTCTCATCAAAGGCTGGTTATATTTTGTTCAGTGTCCAGCAAAACTTGTCTTCAGTGGGTTTTATGATCAAAAAACTTCTCAGAGTTACCAGGGAGAAGATCTTCAGTGTTAATGTGTAGAGTTCAGGAAANCAATGGTGATTTTTATTTCTGCTTTCAGCATCATGTGTAAACAGAGAAGAATTAAAAGGACAGATAGAAATGAAAATAAGTTTGGAAAGAGGTTTTTATGTAGTTCTTTCTACAGCCTGGTGCTAGTTAGTAATTTTTATCCTTTTTTAAATGTTTTATTAATCATACTNAGAATAAACTGAATATTATTTTAGGGGAGAGAAAAAGTGTGTATGTTGTAGATGCCTCTATAAGAAATGCATTTGTCAATACCAAGTTCTATGAATTGTCAAACTGATCCCTGTATTTCTTTTTAAATCTAATAGGTAGTAGAATCTGATGAACCATTAGAAGATGAGGTCCCAGATTCCCCTGGGGTGGAAAAACAAGACAAAGAAAAAGAGAAAGAGAATAAAGACTCCAAGAAACTTCGTTGTGAGTAGAAAAGTTTCCATGAATTGATTTTTAGCAATGGTGATTTTTATTTCTGCTTTCAGCATCATGTGTAAACAGAGAAGAATTAAAAGGACAGATAGAAATGAAAATAAGTTTGGAAAGAGGTTTTTATGTAGTTCTTTCTACAGCCTGGTGCTAGTTAGTAATTTTTATCCTTTTTTAAATGTTTTATTAATCATACTTAGAGGAAGAGGAAAGTGCCAATTGTCTTTAGCTTCTGCTCTATGACACATGAAAAATTGGAGAAAAGAGGCAGTGGATAAATTGATTATTTCTGGTGTTGTCAAATGCACACAAGTAATGAGATTGTTTTCTCTGACTTCTATGTGTTTGAATAAGAATTCTTTGGTCCTTTTAGGTGTGATTGGATTGTTTTACTTNTCCAGCAAAAAGAATGTCATTGAGGTAAATTATTTTATTTAAATGCAGAATTAGATATACTAGAATGACTTAAGAAGTTTTCTTTAAACTTAGCATCAAAAACTTTTGAGTTTTCTACATTCCTTCCTGCTCAAGTGCAGATGTATCTTAGTACCTGCAAAAAAAGTCAATATTTAATATGCTTTTGAATGTGAAGCAGACTGTTATTTACTGTTTGCACAGATAAATGTGCTCAAGTAGCTGTATATTACCTAAAATTATGCCAGGGACAAGTTTATTTTGATTTGGGTAATTTAACTTCTGAATTCTAGTGTGTTTGTCAATTCTGATGATCCCTGTTTTTATTTCTTTATAGCTAAAAACCCGCCAAGGAACTGAGCTCTTAATTCAGTCTGACAATGACAGCTTTATTAATGAATGGTATAAAGTTCTCAACTATACCATCAACAATCAGGTATGTGCTTGAATCAGGAAGGTTTTTTTCTCAAGGTGATGTTATCTTGTAAAATAAATGATGTGACAATTCCTGCTGCTTCACATCCATCTTCATCTCCTGATTTTCTTGAAGATCTGGCAGTTGCTGGTGGTGACAAGTGAAATGTTAATTGTGGCAGAGGAGGAGGGATGCTCCACTGGATTGAGAACCAGGAGATGTGGGCTGACCTCCAGCTGAGAATTGAGTTTCCTTCTGTGGCCAAATAATTGTTCTGTCTCAGTGACCTGAAAGGAGAAAGGCTAAGGGAGTGCTTCATGATCTGTATTAATCAGCATTTGATATTTGCCATTCACTTACTAAGTGCAAATTAAGAGCCCTGGCAAAATACCATGTTATCTCTTATCAGACAGCATCAAGCCAACTGTTCAATCAACAGAAACACCATCTTGCTTTTGATATTGCCAAGCAGGAGTTACCATCTTTTGGATTGAAGAAGAAATTGGAGATCTTGGAGAAAATACTCCTCTCATATCAAGTTGACTTCATGTGTAATCTTAGTTTATTTGTTTTATAGTTCCAGGCCTGGCAACTGCCCATAAGTTGCATTTAAATTGCTTTTGATGTCAGTCAGTGGCCTTCACTTCTTATCTCAACAGTGTTTCCAACATATGGGTGTTCTCCATCCAAACAGGGAGAGAAGTGAAGGAGCCTGTGGGTTTGGAGGGAAGGATGTTGCTCTGAGATCAGAGGAATTTTCTGCTGTGTTCTGAGATATCTCTGGTGATGTGTGCAGTGTAGGGGTGAGGCTGCAGCTGAACAGGCTCTGATACCTGCTTCTGTTCTACAGCATGAGCTTCATTTTCACATGACTGTGTGTAGTGAGATATGCTGAGAGGGCAATAACACAGGGAAAGCATTTTAGGTGCTGGTATATTTTTTTTTTCTGAATTAATTCAATGTATGTGTTGACAGAGGTGAATTTTTCTTGCAGGTAATTCTATTTTCTTAATAGAAAATTCGAATTGCAGTGGTCAGAAATAGGTTTAATAATCCTATTTTTTCCCCTAGACTCTCTCTGAGGTATTTCTGTTGTTTATTTCTTGGTGTTCTCATCAAAGGCTGGTTATATTTTGTTCAGTGTCCAGCAAAACTTGTCTTCAGTGGGTTTTATGATCAAAAAACTTCTCAGAGTTACCAGGGAGAAGATCTTCAGTGTTAATGTGTAGAGTTCAGGAAAGAATAAACTGAATATTATTTTAGGGGAGAGAAAAAGTGTGTATGTTGTAGATGCCTCTATAAGAAATGCATTTGTCAATACCAAGTTCTATGAATTGTCAAACTGATCCCTGTATTTCTTTTTAAATCTAATAGGTAGTAGAATCTGATGAACCATTAGAAGATGAGGTCCCAGATTCCCCTGGGGTGGAAAAACAAGACAAAGAAAAAGAGAAAGAGAATAAAGACTCCAAGAAACTTCGTTGTGAGTAGAAAAGTTTCCATGAATTGATTTTTAGCAATGGTGATTTTTATTTCTGCTTTCAGCATCATGTGTAAACAGAGAAGAATTAAAAGGACAGATAGAAATGAAAATAAGTTTGGAAAGAGGTTTTTATGTAGTTCTTTCTACAGCCTGGTGCTAGTTAGTAATTTTTATCCTTTTTTAAATGTTTTATTAATCATACTTAGAGGAAGAGGAAAGTGCCAATTGTCTTTAGCTTCTGCTCTATGACACATGAAAAATTGGAGAAAAGAGGCAGTGGATAAATTGATTATTTCTGGTGTTGTCAAATGCACACAAGTAATGAGATTGTTTTCTCTGACTTCTATGTGTTTGAATAAGAATTCTTTGGTCCTTTTAGGTGTGATTGGATTGTTTTACTTGTTTTTTTTTTTGTCTGTGGTACAGCATCTGTAAATATTTACACTATTAACTTCAACAGCTTAGTGAAATTGCAGTTTATCATGTTATGTTGGGTCATTTAGAGAAACTAAATGTTGTTTTACACCTTCAGAGTTTTAGAGCTAATTTCTTTTAGCTGCAAAAATTTCTTCCCATCCACAGAACAAATTTTTTGTTTATTTCTGAACCTTTTATGTACTTTTCAAGAAATTCTTTCTTTTAAAATAATGAAAACTAACTAAATTTTGAAACATATCTATGGTTTAAAATCAGTTCCATAAGCTGCCATTTAGTTTCACAGGCAACACTTGGTTTTCCATGTTTTTTTTTGTGATGGGATTGTCTCTTAGAGGCTTGAAAAATTGCTCTTTGGAACAAGGGGTTCCAAAAAGTTAAAGAAAATATTGTAGATGTATTTCAAATGCAGTTGTTGGTGGTTTGGGGTTTGGTTGGTTTGTTGGTTGAGGCTTTTTTCCTTCTGTTTGTTTGTTTGTGTGGGGCTTTTTTGGGGGTGGTTTTGTTGGGTTTGTTTTTGTTTATGGGTTTTTTATTGGTTTGTTTTGGCTTCTTTTTGGGGGGATTGTTTGGGGTTTGGTTTTTTCTTTATTATTATTCTTTTCCTTTTAAAAATTTCTGTGGTTGGTCGTTTCAAACCACACTAAAAAAAATAATGAAAAAGAAGCTACATCTTGTTTTTTTAAGTATTCCTTGGCAGAATAAATGCAGTTTTGCTTCTGTGGCTATTCACCCTAAATGCATTTCTCTTCACAGCAATGAAAACCCCTAGCAATCTAGATTCCACAGATCAGAAAAAGACCAAAACCAAGCTGAAGAAGTTCCTTACCCGACGCCCCACGTTGCAGGCTGTCCGTGAGAAGGGCTACATTAAGGGTAAATGAACCTTTTTCCCAAAGGAAATAATTTGGCAAGCTAAATAGAGAAGTTCTTGGATAAAATGGGGATAAAATGGTCTAGTTTGAGGGTAAAAAAAAAAATCCACACGAAGTCCTGGATGTGTAGTGGAACTGGTGGTTGATTGTCCTGCTGCTGAGCACTGCTGCTGACCCACGAGGATGGCTTCTCCTGCAGCTCATCCCCTGCCACACTGCAGTCCATATTGAAGGCCCAGGAGTCCAAACTTGGAGAGCTTCTTAGCTAGAGAGTCCACTTGGTCTGCTGCTCTGAGCTGGAAAGCTCAGAGAGTTGATAGCTGTGCATACAAGGGGAAGAAAAGCCCTTTAGGTGCAAAGCTGAACTGACAATCATGTGCCATCTCCTAAGAAATGATTTAGGGAAACCAGGATAAGGACAAAGGAATCTTAAGCATCTGATTTTTTTTCCTAACCTTTTTGGAATGTATACGTTCTTTTTTGTTTCACAACCAATCAGCCTTACATATATTCCTGACTCAATTTCCATTTTGTCCCACTCCTAAAAACTCTGAGAGAACAGTATTTGCACAGGTTTAAGTTAATGTGTTTGTGTAAATGATTGACAGTACTCACTGTAAAACTTTATTTATTTGTATGCTTTAGCAGGACTTGTTGGTGCTGCTCAGCTAGGGTCAGAGTAGCATATGGGTAGGCAAATATCAGACCAAATCCTCCTGTCATTTGCCTAACCTCCTGCTTAAACAGCTGTGCTTCTGTTGCATGTGGCATTGGATATATATTTGTGTATCTGCAAATATAACTGAACTGTAAACTATGGAATTTTTGCTTGGAATAAGGAAGCATTGTCCCCAGACTTTGCCATTTTGCTCTGCTTTGCAGCTCAGTCTCCATGTCATGGCTCAGTGACATTAGAGACAGTGAATGCTAAGCCAGGTTTAATTTGTACACCTGCATGCTGATGATTGGATTTTTAATAAAGACCTAAAGGAATGAAGAGTTTGTTTTTATTTAAAAGCATGGTGTAAGTTGTAAAAGTTGGGTCTGTGCTGTAGAGTTTTGCATTCACTGTATGAATNCTTGGAAAAAAACCCAACAAACTTTGGAACAGCATGCACTGAGTATGTTACCCTGCTATTATTTTATTACATGGGAAAACAAAATACAAATACTATTTTTGGGGAAAAATACCCTCTGATTCCTGATTTATCAAAGTCAGAGGGAATTGTAAGAAATCCATTTGTTCCATGCTGGTATTTCCTTGTGCTAGCTACTCTGCATTGCTTTACCTGCTACAGCTGCATGCTAGGCTGGCTTTTCCAATCCCTTGCTACTGCTTCTGCTTGTGCAGCAGCAGCAGGACTGAGATGGTTTTGGGTGACCAGCCCTAGACAGATAATATTACCCCATTATCTGCCAGTTTTCATGCTGTGGAATTGGTTTGGTGTGCTGTTTGTTTTCCCAAAGTAGTCAGATGCAAGTGAATCTACTTAAAATCTACACCTGAAAAATGGGGTGATGATGGAAATGCAGGAGCAGTTTCTCTTGCATAAAATCTGAAGTCAGATCTGCTAGATATTTTGAGGGTGGCTACTTATTTAACAGCTAAAATCAAACCAAAAAGCTTTCTTCCCTTCCAGAGCATGAGCTTTGCTTCTCTCTCTCAAGCCCCTCTTTCACTCCTGCATCTCAACAGGGGAGATCTTTGATGCAAATCCCAAACAGGTCTGAGTGACATTCTGGTGACAGTCTGAACAAGAGAAGTTAACCTGTTGCTGAAATACACTGAGAATCCCTTTTCTGCCCAGGGTGTTTTTCATGTTTGCTCCAGTTTATAATACAACTCCCCTCTGGATTGTGTAAAAACAAGACTCAAAATTACCTTTGCCCATAAATAGGTGTATTTAGCCTGCAGCCAGGCTGCCTGTGCATGGTCAGAGCTCTGTGATGTAAAGGTTTGTTATTTACAAGTCCATGGTACAAGTTAAAGACTCTGCATTAAAGTGGATGAATATGTAGTGTTGGGTTAAACAGTAGGTGCAATGAAAGGTAAAATTGTACATGTTGTTTTCTCCAAGGAATGCCAAAATCTCTCACCTTGGTTACAGCTATTACCTCTGTTCAATATTGTACCAAAAATGATAGTAAATGTATTTTCAACACAGAATGGAGAGTAACAGGACATTTGAATCCATTCACTTTCTCCTTACAGTAATGACTTTAAACTCCTACAAGTCTCTCCTGATGGACTGAAATGATTTCAGCAGCAAATGTTCCTTACTCAGAGACTCACATTTAATTGCTGACACTTTCTTCCTGGAAGCTTTTTCTTGCTGGGAGCTGCTGGGAGCTCTTTTGAAACCCTCCCCATTTTCACTCGAATACTGCAGCAATTGTATCCAGTAGCCTTTGCCCTTTGTAGAGGTCTGTTTTAACCTGAACTAGTTCTGTCACTTGAGTCCTGTTCCACTGTAAATCAGTCTCTTTACTTGGTTCCAGATCAAGTTTTTGGTTCCAATCTCACCAGCTTGTGTCAAAGAGAAAACAGCACGGTGCCAAAGTTCGTCAAGCTGTGCATTGAGCATGTTGAGGAACATGGTATGCTTGAAGTTTTTTGTTTCCAAATCTCTCTTGCTCACCACACTTATCTCATTTTGAATGTTTTAATCCTTAAAATACAGATTGCTTTGGGGAGAAGAATCTGAAACTTGTGTCATAGAATGGCCGGGGCTGGAAGGGACCTCCAAAGGTCATCTAGCCCAGCCCCCCTGCAGGGAGCAGGGACACCCTCAACCAGCCCAGGCTGCTCAGAGCCTTGGCCAACCTCACCTGGAAGATCTCCAGGGATGGGGCCTCTAGTTAGCAGTGAGATTTCAAGAATGGGGAGGTAGGTGGGATCCAAAATGGGAAGAGGGGAGGAAGTCTGTGTGAGAAATGGATCTGCTTGAGTGTATTTGGAGCTGAGAAGGCAGGACAGCCCCTTGGAGCAAGGCTCTGAGGAGAGAAGAGCTCAGCCCATCAAGGTTTTTTTTTTCAGATGGAGAGAGACACCATCAAAATACCAACCATTCATTTTTGGGAGGTTTGAGCATTCTAACATAGTGATAGTAAAACTTCCTTGTAGGAAAAAGTTGTGCTCCTGCTCTGTATGTGTTGGCTGCCTGAAGACCAGCCTGCCACTTTGATGCCCTTCAACCAGTTACACCAGTTGCTGTGGGAAGCTTTATGCAATTCTGGAGTTTACCACATCCTGATGGAGTTTTTTCTTTGCTTTCACTGAATCTATGTCTCACCTACTTAATAACTGAGAAAATGCTCTGTCTGAAAGCTGTGTGTGACATTCTGGGTTGTCTGATGTAAAGCACCTCTTCACACTGCTGTTGAAAACACTTTGGTTGTGACTCCTGACTTGCCTGTGGTCTCTGCTGGTTTTCTTGCTTGTTCCTTGTTGTTGTCATGTCCCTACCTCTTGGAAAAGATGACTGAGAGGGGATTATGGCATCTCCATAATCAACATTCAGATATATTCCAGTCTGTTAATCTGAGAGCATGCTCTTGAGAACCAGGGTAAGTGTTACAGAGGAATACTTCCATGGGAATGCCATCCAGGCTTTTGCAGCCTGTAGTCCTCTCAGATGGCCTGGGAGGGGAAAAAATTCCTGCTTCCAACACCTTACTCCAGTTGGCAAACTGCCACCTTGATCATATTACTCCACTTGTGATCTGTATCTTACAAGTAAATGGTTCTTTTTCGTTCTTTTTATTTTTATTTCTAGTTTGTGTTTGGTTTTTGGGTTGCTTGTTGGTTGTGGGTTTGTTTGTTTGTTGTTGTCTTGTTTTATTTTAAGTGAAGGTAGTGGTGAAGTTTTCCTTTTCTAAATACCTCAGGGGAAGCTGACAAATGAAAAGCTTTTTTTCCCCCCCTATTTCTCCAGCTCTTCTTCCTACTGCCAATACACTTCACATCAGTTTTCTGTAAGGAATGACTAGTGGATTGTGGGGAAAAGGGATATTAAATGAGACAAGGTCATGGGGAAATAGGAGCTGTTGCCTCATTACTGCTGTGTAGGAACTTTTAGAGGTTACTTTGAGCTTGATGCTACCATGAGTGTCAGCAAATTAAACCTCCTCTCATATGCCCTGCCCACTAAAAAAAGCCAGTTTTAATGTTGTTGTTGTTGTTTTGGGGTTGGTTTTGGTTGTTTTTTTGTTGGTGTGTTGTTTTTGAACCAAGTGTTCTGTGTGATAAGTGGCTTTCTTGTGTTCATTTGATTTTTTTCTGAGCAGCAGCCTAATGATGTCAGAATTCATACCTGTGTAAGGTATTAAAATGGGTTTATCCTCTGTTTTAGGATTAGATGTTGATGGCTTATACCGAGTTAGTGGCAATCTTGCAGTGATACAGAAGCTCAGATTTGCAGTCAATCATGGTAAGTTTCCCTCAACTATACTACAATTGTGTCTATTTTCAGATGGATGAAGTTCAGTAAGCTGAGGAAAAAAAATTCTTAATGTATAACTTCAGTCTTTCATGAGAAATTGTCACCTTCAAAACAAATTGATTTCAAGATTGCAGAATTGAGTGTGTAATACACAGAATTTGAATGACCAGCCTTCCAGGGTGGTGGGTTTTAAATGAACATAGCCATAGACAGGGTCTAACAGAACATTTTGTGTTCTGGCAGCAGCTGCTGTTCCCTTCTGGAACCAGCCCTGCTGTAGGGGAGCTGCATGGGATCAGCAGGGCAGAGTTTGGCCACCTCTGCCAGTAGTGGTTGGGTTTTGGTATCCCCTCTTACTCTGCTGTAGCCCAGCAGAGAATGAACTGGAGTTCAGTGCTTTAAGAGCAGTAAGTCTACAAGAGTAGTTGTTTACTTGGAAAAGAAAAAAAGACACTTTCATAGTTAATTAATGTAAATTATTAACATTAATTATTCCTTTTTTCTTCCTCAGATGAGAAACTAGACTTGAATGACAGCAAATGGGAAGATATACATGTCATCACAGGAGCTCTCAAGATGTTCTTCAGAGAATTGCCAGAGCCCCTGTTCACTTATAATCACTTCAATGACTTTGTCAATGCAATTAGTAAGTCTGGAAGAGGGGCGTGTGCTTTTTGTCTGAAGTCCTGCTCGATGTGTGCCACTCACTTCATTATTTTGGGCAGTAAAAAGAATGTTTTGGTGATGTCTCTAAAATAGCCTGTCAGTTACCGTGTGCTCCACGAGGTGGCAGCACCTTACCTCAGATCAATTCCCACTGTTGAATTTGATGCCAAAGTTTTCACTTTTTAACCCAAAATACTGAATTTCTCTTTCTTGCAACTCATCCTTTTGCAGAACAAGAACCAAGGCAGCGTGTCCATGCTGTTAAAGATTTAATCAAGCAGTTGCCAAAACCAAATCAGGACACCATGCAGGTGCTCTTTAGACACCTGAAGAGGTAAGGAGCAGATAGAAGGAAGGGTTTGTATTGCTGATCCTCCCTTAAAGCTAAAGAATCCAATTAAAAGTGCTAGGTGGCTTTTCCCACTGCATTTTTCTTGCCTCTGTTGAACCTGAGTGTGTCAGCCTGGATTTAGCCAGGCTTGCAGAGCAGACTTGAGACAGTAGGTATCATAGTTTTGATGTTTACTGCCAAGTCCTTAAGTTGGAGGCATGGTGAGAGGATCAGGAATAACATCTCAAAACTATTTCAGTGGAATTAAAGGAAATTCCATTTCCTTAAAGAGTGAAATCACAGCAGCTGTTTTGTCTTAATAACAGGACTACTCATTAAATAAACCCTGTGAATAGCCATTTGCTTCAGACTGTCCCTTCCTCCTGTCATCCTGAAAAGTCTGATTTGTGTGTTTTTTTGTTTTCTTTTTCTTCCAGAGTTGTAGAAAATGGAGAAAAGAACCGAATGACCTATCAAAGTGTAGCAATAGTTTTTGGCCCAACCCTATTAAAACCAGAGAAAGAGACTGGGAACATAGCAGTGCACACAGTCTACCAGAACCAGATAGTAGAATTAATTCTCCTGGAGTTGAATTCCATCTTTGGCCGCTGACATTTTCCTTGGAATAGAAACTGGAAGGGATGTTCTGGGCAGCAGTGCTCCATCAGAAGGAAAAAAAAATTCTCTTGCTGTACGTGGTGTCTTATGTTTGTGGACCAAGCAGCAACTTGTGGGGTGTTTTTTTGTTTTGCACTTTTGGGGAGGGGAGAAAGGGGAGAAACGTTTTGACCACTTTAATGAGACTTAAATAACACTTGGGATTCCTTTCAAAAGTTCCATGTACAAAAGTGAACTGAAAAGTTGCTAGTTTGCCTTTTTTTTTTAAGCAGCATTGGTTAAAAAAAAATGTAATATAGGTTCATACACTGGATTTCTTGGAGAGTAAAGCTATGAATCTCAAACTGGATAATCTGGAATTGAATCTTAAAAGTTCTTCCACTCGATAGGGAAAAATTCCTGCCAACTGGTAGGGGGAAAAAATCAAAGATCCATCTTAAGCTTGTGCATTCCAACCTGCTCAGATCTGTGTGACACTTTGTTCAAGGGGTTTGTGCATGCAGTGACTGTCTGACACTTGTGCTAACAGTTTGGTTGAGTTCAATCTAATTCCTCATTTGATACCTGCTGCCCTTTTTTGTTTTTTTGTTTGTTTGTTTGTTTGTTTGTTGTTTGGCTTTCTTTGTTTGGATTTTTGGTTGTTGGTTGGTTTGGTGTTTTGTTTTGGTTTTATTTCTCTTCTCTTTCTTTTTTTTCTTTCTTTTTTTTTGTTCTCCCAGTGACTTTTTGCTTCACAGAACACCACACTCTTTCAACCACTGAGTAAGAATATCCAGCAATGGATATTTGTCTTGTGGCATAGTAGAAGTTGTATTTAATAAACATGTTCACTTTTATTTTAAATTTTTTTTTTTCCAGGATTATTTCCTGAGCTAAGTTTTTGTGTTTACTGTTTTCAAGCTAAAATCCTAAGTACATCCCAACTGTAACACTGTATTGAGTTCTTGGTACAAGGCTGTGGCAGTGGAAGTTTCTCAGTGTAAATACAAGCTGTCCTTTTTGGATTCCTGTACATAATCCAGGTCCTGTATAGTTGAAGAAAACTTTAGCCACACATTTCTAATCCTGGGTAGATGAGTAGCATCATGTTGCCAGTGGATGTCTGGGTTTGAGCAGGGAGAGAGGTTATGGGGTGGGAGGGGGGGACCCTAACTGTGTGCACTTTTAGATGTTAACTACATTTGCAGGCAAATAACTGTAATGCAAATGGTACTGGAGAAAGTGAGTGTGCTTGCTAAATTGTTTAATGCACTACAAGAGGAGCCTTTTAGGTTATTTAATATGTACAGGATACATTAGGAAGAAAATGTATTATGAATTCTAACATCTCCAACTAGTGAAACTCTTGTTTTTTTGATAGCTAGAGGTTTGATAGACTCCATGATGCTGAATTTAAGATTTTATTTTTTTTGGTTGTTGTTGTTTTCTTTTTACGTTTAATGTAGAATAATTTGTAAAATTGGTTTTGGAAGATTTTGTTACAGGGAGCATGGTCTGCTGAAGATTTTTTTAAATGTATTTTTCTAGACTAACTGCTGTACCTGACATATTTGTTATGTCTAACCCCAGTAAAGGAAACTGGTAGTTCTTTTAGAGTTTGCCATTCACCCTCAGACATGAACCCCCTTTCTGCAGTGAGATGGATGTATCCTACCACCTGAGCATGGATACTACTCGTGGCAGAGTTCTCATGCTGGATTAACAGACAGATGTAACCTGTTATAACTTCATAACCTGACAATTTTAGGAACTTCCCAGTCCCTTTAACAACTGAAATTCTAATGCAAGGTTCAGGGAGGGCAGAAGTAATTTCTGGATATCAATTTGTGGTCTTTAAAACACATCCTGACTTCACTTGGAACCTACTGTACAGAAAGCAAAACAGATACTTTAGGGAATAATGGGGTTTTTTTTGCCTTTGATGTGTTGCATCCCTGTCCTGCCAAGGCTCTGTCTTGCAGCAGAGGGGATGTGCTGCAGAGCACAGAGGTGTCATCAGATGAATGACATGAGACTTTCACCAGCATAGGGTTTGCATGAAGAGTCTTGGGAGATAAAAGAGAAGATGAGTTACCTTGTGGCTTGCTCACTGTCTTCTTGTGGTCATGGTGAAGTCTTGTGGTTTGTTGCAAAGAGAGCTGTGAAAGCTCCATCTCTGTGTTGTGTTCAGTTGTCAGCTTCCTGGTAGCAGTGGCAGGTGGGCCCCAGGCTGCTGGAGATGATCAACCAAGTTGTAATTCCTCCAATCCCAGCTTCAGCTGGAAAAGAATTCCCACTGTTAAAAAGGAGAGGACTTCTCCACAGGTCACTTTTTCTGTCTGCTGGTTGTGTATTTCAAAGAAAGAATGCCTTTTTAAAACAAATTGGTGATGAGGTTGTCACACTTTTCCTTGTATTCCCCCCAAATAAAGCATTTTGTTATTACAATCTATGGTTAGTATTATTAGTAGTAGTATGGCTTTGTGCTGTGAAGTTGTTATATGTTTGAATCTTCTCATTTTCAGCTGTGGGGTGGGCAGAGTATTCTTTTTAATTGAAAGTGATGCAGCTAAACACTCAAAACCTGCAGGAAGAGGGGACTGTCCAAGCTGATGATCTGCTTGTCATGCCCCATTTGAGACTGTTTGTCAGCACATTGGGTTTCTTCACTACTTAGACATGCCTTGTCTTGTAAAAAAAATCAAAAGCAGATTTTTTTTTGCACAAACACAGCGGGGGGAAGACATTTGTATTAGATGAAACATGACTAAATGTATATATTCCTCTGTTTGGGCTTTAAATCAGATTTTGTTCTTGTTTAAAACCAATTTCAAGACTGAATATAAACTTCTGCAGCCATAACCATATTCCAGTATCCTGTATCAGTGCCAGGTGAAATTGTGTTCCAGCACTAGAGTGTGTCTGGAGCTGTGTTCAGCTCCCTGGTTCACTTACACAGCCTTAGTTAGTCCCCAGCAACTCAGATGTGCCAGATCTACACAAATTATGAGGTTTTTTTTAAAGCTGGAGAGAGAAGCTGATGAAAAACAGACAAGACAAACATACACAGTTATTTTTTGTTAAATTATTGTTATTTTATACTTGAAGTTGCATGTAAATAAGCTCCCTGGCTGCAGATTGCTCTTTGCACTCCCTGCCCCTGACCTTCCTCCCCATCTTCACAGAAAGCCACAATCAATTCCCTTTGTACTGAGCCCGTTTTGTCCTGGCAAGTGAATCCTCAACACCCAGCACTGAGAGAGAAGGGAGTTTGTAGGTGATACAGCATCTCTTCAGTCCTAGATGGCACCTTCTTCTTTAGAGGGCTTTATTTAACCCCAGAGTAATGATATTTTCAGAATCAATTGGTTAATTCACAAGCCATGACATAAAGCAAGCACAGTGGGGTGTTGTGAGGGGGAGGTCCAGCATGTCTGATGAGGCTGCTGGGGAGAGGAGAGCTCCTCCCAAGAATCTTAATTAGCCTCCACAATTGCAAAGTTTTGTGGGCAAGCAGCTGCTGGGACTGGAGCAGAGCTTTAGAAAAGTAGCCCTGTGTGATTGTGAGACTTAAATGAACAACCCCTCACTCCTTCCCTCCTCCCCCCACCCCCCCCAGCATTCTTGTCAACAGAGCACTTGTAAAACAAGATCACCCTGTGTCACAAACCAACATGAAAGACACTCGGAGGAGACTTGGCCTCGGGGTCCTTTTTATTGCCTCGAGAAATCAATGGCAGCTGGAAGAGGAAGAGTTTCCTGCACCTTTCTGAAGGGGGTTTAGGTTTGCTGAGGTATTTAGCTCCTGT
>VYZU01000188.1:0-63717 GCA_013401355.1 Ceyx cyanopectus | reverse complement strand
TAACTGGGCTGTCAGAACTGGGAGAGCTGTCTGCTTGCAGCAGAGGAACAGGGATCCGTGGGGTTGCTTCCAGCATCAAAGAGAAGGAGAGGTCCATGCTGTGGCTGTGCTGCTGGTTCCATTTTATTTATATTTTTGGTTTGGAGCTCAGCAGTCAGTCCCTGAGGAACGGGCGATGTCAGGAGCTATATTCCTCCCTTTGCTGTGCCCACTTGCTGTTTCTAATAATAATTCTTTCTCCTGTCTGTGAAGCTGCTGCGATGCAGCACAGGCTGTAGTGCAGTGCTCTCCTTGGCGAGCTGCTTCTGATAGTAGCTCTTTGTACAGCACCAAACACCACCCCCTCTGGAGCCTGAGAAGCCAAAAGCAGTGCAGGAGAGAACTCACTGTATTTTCCTTCCCTGTCAGCTGGAAAAGCCAGCTTCACCTAACAGCTCCTCTTGTCCTTTTTGTTTCCATCCTCCCATCTTTCCTCCACGTCCAGGCATGTGCTGTGGCTGAGCGAAGCCAGGGTTGGAGCTGCAGCAGCACCCATCTCGTGTCTGCAACCAAAATGCTCCTTTGAATTTGAGATCTGTAGAAAAAATTGCCTTATGGCAGCTTTTCTAAAGATATCCCACAGAGGGAAATTGTCATGCTTATTACCACTCTACTTAATTTTTCACTGCTTTTATTTCTTTCTTGATTGAACCCCTTATTCCCTTTTCTGATTATTTTCTTTTTTTCCTAGAAGGAAGACTGTTTGCCCATGATGTGATTCAGTCTGAATACCTTTATCATGTATTTTCTGTCTGGTGTTACTCTATATTCATCATTCAGATAAATTTGATGTGTAGGGAATAGGAAACCAGTCCATTCTGAGCAGGACTTTTCAAGTGAGGATTTAAAAGATTTTCAGTAGGACTGTCCACTTTGATAGTATGGTGTGACCACACTTGGGTAGACTGTTTTATTACAAAATAACCCCTCAAAAAGAGGACACATTGAGCATCTGTGTTCCATTTATTCTGTACTAGTGGAGTAGCTTTTCATAAGCACACAGAGTCTTTTCCATTCTTCTTTGATCAGGCATCTTCTGGTCATCTCCCTCCCTCTAGAAGCATCAGGAAGAAATGAGAGGTTTGCATCTGTCCTCCTGCTTGGGTGCTTATGGCCAATTCCATATTTTAGCCTAAACTCAGCTGCTGGTTGCCCTGATACCATGTGTGTGGCTTGATTGCAACAGCCATTTTTTCATTTCCAAACCTGTGAATATAGGAAAAACTGAATGTCCTAGTGGAGTGTCTCCTGGGTATAGTAATTTTTCAGGTCTCTGTGCAAAGTCAGAATGTGTTTAAATGTGGTCTGCTTCCCAGGTTCCTCCATCAGCAGCCCTGATAGGCAGACAGGTTGTTCTCTCTGCTTTCAGCAGCTTCTCTCCACGGGCAGCAAAGGTGCATTTGCCTCTTGCTTCAGTTGCAGGCCCAAAGCCACGTGCCAGCAGCTGTATCAGGGGCCTGACCATGCTGAATATTCTCCAGTGTTTTGTTTTTTTTTTGGTAATCTCCCTTTCCTTTTCCAGTTCTAAATTTCCACAAACCAGTACTGTGATAAATATTTAGGAACTGGCTGGGCTGGGAGCAGGCTTTCAAAATACACCCTCATTGTCTGTAAACTGAAAGAGGGTTTGTTGTATTTTTTTCCCTTTCTTGGCAACAAGTATTTTTCCTGCTTTCTGATACCTTTCAGATGGGCAGGCAGTACATTTTCTAGCATATCTTTCATGGATTGCATAAATGGCCCCTCTTCACAGAGGGTCTGGTGGGCTCCCTCGGGGTGAGAGCTGCAGTTGGTTTCCCTTGCCTGTGCCAGGGCTGGTGCAGGTCCAGCAGCGGGTGGGGGAGCTTCACAGCATCCCCTGAGTGTAGAATAAAATACAATTGCCTTCCCCTTTAATGTAAAGGGGTCAGATACAGACTGTATGAAACATCACTTTGCAATTTAAGCAAGCCCCTCCATTTTTGCCCATGCACCTGCAGCTGCTCTGGAGTGCCAGGGCCACCCCCGTGGAGTGTTGCCAGAGCCCAGGGGCCTCGCCGCAGGACCGAGGAGCACACAGGACCTGGGGTACTGTCCCTGGAACTTCTGACCCATCTGGGTTGCTTCTGATGTGTTTTTGTAGCTCTCACCATTCCTTTTGGTTCCATGTGTTGGTGCTTTAAGTGCTCGGTGGTGTTTGTCTCGTGCCCTGTGTTTAGGATTGCAGGCACAGGCTGGAATGGCAGGATTCGTGCCCTGCTCGCCAGGCTGGTGCCAACAGCTCCTCTCCTCTGCTTGGTGTGTTTTGAACTGGCTTACACTGCCTGGTTCCCACCTCCTGGTGATGCAGAGATGCCTCCTGCCTTTCTCTGGAGCTCCCCAGCAAGTGGTGAGTGTGGTGCCTCCCAGGGCCCTGGCTCATCTCTGTGCTGGTGTGGAAGATCCCAGTGGGGCTGTGCTGCAGGCTAAGCTGGGACATCCCCACACTGCTGCTTGGCACCACGTGCCCAGGAGCTGCCAGTTTCTTCTGCATTTGGGAGGCACAAGGTACTTGTTCAGGGAAGAATTTCTGAAGTCTGTTGGGTTTCTCCGGAGGATTTTTGGGGCAAGTGGTGAAGGATCCCTCTGGGTAACTCCCAGTGACTGTAAGGAGTTACCTTTGCCATTGCCTGGCTTGAATTGGGAACCTGTAGGTAATTATTTATGCAACTTGTAGATAATTATTTGTGCATCCAGAGTTTCTGCACAAATGGAAACCTGTTGATGATCAGAAATGCTTCCCAGAACAGGGAAAGCAGTGAAGGTGAAAGCTCTGCATTTGCCCTGGTAGAGGTGTTCTTGTCTTGCACCAAAACTCCCCAAGAGCAAGAAGAGCTAAAGGCCTGGCAGCCATTTTCAGAGGAGCATGTTTAGTTCCTTCTGCTAAGAAATCTGTAGCTCACTTTTGGGTGGTAAAAAGGATAATTTATATCTTTGTGTGTTTCAAGTCAGATTTTAAAAGCTGCTCTGCCTTTGTAGGCTTTCACAGTCTCTTACTTGCTCAATGCTAAGATTATCTACGTTGTATATTAGTTTTTGCTCAGGTGATTACTGTACTAAGCAACGTTTTGCTCGTATGGACAGCAAAAATAGATCTGCAGGTGTAATTGTGGGCAGTGCAAGCCATGGAATTAATTAAACTGTTATGAAGTAGAGAGGGAGCAGGGTATTTTTTAGCATTCTGCCTCAAATTGCTGTTTTGGCAGTAGGAAGTAGTGAGCTACGGTTCTCAGCAGTTACAGATGAAAATGAAATGTAAATAGAACTGAGACTGGTCTCTAAATACGGCTGCAGGATAAACACCTCTGCAGACAGGCAAATTTAGAGAGGATTTCTTTGTCCCTGTATGAAACCCAAGTGCTGTTTGTGCTGCAGTCCTTGTGTTGGCAGTTTTGTGTTTGTGAATGCAGTCCTCAGAGTTATTTTATTTTGTGTCTCTTGTACCACTTTTATTTTTAATTTTGCTCGGTTAACTAGTGTGTTGTGTAATAATTAGTCTCATGCTTTGATTCTCAGCTGTTATTTTTAATGAGTCTTGAGAAGAGTAACCTGTGGGAGAATTGCATGCTCTTTGTTACCATCCCCATGGACCTGTATGTGCATCTAATTCAGATGAGGTGATAGGAGCCCTCAATTTTTGAGTAATGTGGCTATTTTCTTCTTCATAGGACTGAGTTTGCCCTAAAAGAAATCATGTCATCAGGAGGAGCTGAAGATGATATTCCTCAAGCAGAGAGGAAAACAGTGACAGACTTTTGCTACTTATTGGATAAATCTAAACAGCTATTCAATGGCTTAAGGTTAGTGCATTTTTGACAGTATTCCTTCAGAAAAGCATTGGAACATCCACTTTAGTACATGAGTGATGCTGAAGTCAGTTGCACAATGAACATTTTGAACTCAAACACAGCAAGTTTGTTTAGGAGAGAACAATCTGCACCTATGTGTGGGTAGTCTTGGACCATGTGTGTGAGGATGTCTGTAGGAGCAGGGGGTTCACCTTTCTTTTGAGACCATAGGGTTGGAAATGTTGGAAAGGTGACCTGAATGTCCTGGCCATGTCAGTTAAGAGTGAATGAGAAGTTGGAAATGCCATGAAATGGATGGAATTTGTACTGAAATGCTGTGTGTAGTGTGTGATTAAGGCTAGGTGGGGTTGATGCACTCAACAGTGTGCAGGTCCAAAACCCCTCTGTCTCAAAAAGGGATGAGAAGGATTAACCTACATGGGAGGAAAGGGGAGGAGGGAATATTCAGGGGGGGAAAAATAGGAAGTGATAAACAATCATCCAAACCATAGCCTGTAGGTGTCTGCTGAAACATGCTTCATCTGAACAGTGGAAAAGGGTGAAGTCTGCATACAAAACATGCAGTAGCATCTAGGAAGTGGCTGTTTTGTCAGCACTGAGAAGAAAGGGAAGAAGTGCATGGGGAGTTGGAGAAGACAGTTCAGGTTTGGACAGTGATACAGCACCCTGTTTGTGTCAATTATGTTGAGTTAAAGATTAAAGAATGTTTTATTTCTGAGCGTTGGTGTAGAGTCTCTTAAGCATCATGGTTTTTAGCTCCTATCTCTTTGGCAGTTCAGCCTCTTACTGGTCTCTGAGTAATACTGTCTGTTTGGGCCCATGTAGTTGCTGTTACTCAAACACAGATGGTTAGCAAAGATGGTTTTAATTCCTTCCCCTCGCCCCCTGCTATTGATAATCCTTTCATGTGCTTTAGAAGTTGATTACCAAATCCAAAACAAACAGTTTGTGCTCCAAAATCTGCATGGTAAATGGATGGTAGAGGCAAGGGGTTCTTGGTGATTGCCTTCAACACCCCATGAAAGAGTCTAAAGCAGAAAGTCTGGGATCTCGAGGCCAGGTTTCCAGGACCACATATGCCATTCCATTTGGTTTCCAGGACCACATTTGCCATTGCATTTGGTTTCTGATAGAGCTTGCTGGCCATTTTGGCCTGAGTCACTGAGGAGGGATCAATACCATTCACATCTGCTCAAGTTCAGATCACAAAGATCTCCTGTTTCTTTTGGGCTGGAGGGAGTTAGTTCTTGTATCAGATTTCCAGATGAGAGGCATAGTTTCTGTGTGTATCCAGGGTACTTTGCCAAAAAGGAAACCTTCTTACCCAGCTACACACAAAGAAAATGGAAAATACTTTTTAAACTGGGCAATAAAAATGAGAGAGGTGGGCATCAGCTGCCAGAACATCAGCTTGGAGCAGGAGCCTGGCTCTGTCCTTGCTGTAGCCTGACACCATTAGTGCAGTTGCTGCTTGCCCTGAACCTGGCCCCTGGTTTGCCTGTGGCTCCTGTGGACATTACAGCTGAATAATGATCATTTTCAGGTATCTCCTCTTAGCGCCTGTTCTCCTCGGGGTAGTCCACCTGGAAATGACTTGGCAGGAATCCTAATTCTTAGTTCATTCCCTCCAGCATAATAAATGCATTTGGTGCATGCCTGCCACCCTCTGTTCTGAAGATGATGATGGCCTTGGCTGCTGTGTTTTGTGCCGTTCTCTTGTTGCTGCCATGGCTCACAGAAAAGGAGTGATGGGGGAGGGAGAGGAGAGCAACGATTTCCTTCCTGAAACCTCCTCTGGGCACTCCAGCTACAGGGATCTGAGCCTATAGCCGTGTTGGCAGCTGCTGAGCTGTTGCTGCTGCCAAAAATGCAAGGGCTCAGCCTGCCACGTCTTTGTTTCAGTAGCATTTCCTTCCTCTCTGCCCATTGCAGATGCCAAATACAGCATTTGAGGAAAACATAGAACGATCTGCCAAGGTTGCTGCTCCAAAGTACACTTCATGCTCACACTACCAGTAATACCATCCTTTTGTAGCCATGTCTGCTAGAATAACCAGAGGGGATGTTGTCTTTCTAGTGTCTGCACTGCTCAAACACCCGGAGCTGTAAGTTAGAAGCAACTATTAATGAAGTATGTTCCTGTTGCTCTCTCCTTTTCCTACTCCCACTTGCTTGTTTCATGGACAAAAGCTGGAAAGAAGGAGTGGGTTAGGAAGCAGTTTTTCACGGTGTGCTGTTACCAGTTATTATTTTCTTTTTAATGTTAAGAAGAGCTTAACATTATCACAGAGGAGCTTGAAACTAAGAAATGAAAAGACTCTCCACATATATCCCACTTCCCTACACTATCAGGTCTCTGTGCAGGCTGCAAGAATCACAGGTGCTGTCCTTTCGTGGGCAGGGGTGGTGGTTAACTATTTATTTTGTGGACTTCTAGAAAGACTCAAGTTGAACCTCTTAGTTTTGTTCCATGCTGCTGCTGATTTAGAAACAACAGGAGCTTGTTAGTGCCAGGTAATGCCCCAGGCTGTGCCCAGTGGTGCTGGAAGGGGCTGGCTGCTCACACTGATTGCATCAGTGATGTTCCTGGGAGTGCTGGTGTGCTCAGCAGCTCTGTGGGCTATTAGAGGGTGTAGAGGCTTCACCACAAGGCAGTTAGCCCTCTGCTGCTCGGGCTCTGGGAATAGGAGCCTGTAATTACTACAAGCCTATGAACATAAAAGGAAATTGTCTTCTTTATCACCTGTCAAAACTGTGAATGTATTCAAAGCTCTGAATGTTAAACTTGCAGTTATTGTAACCTTGCTTTCTGAAATGTACTGCTGAGCCTCTAGGACTTTCTCAACATCTTTACATCTCTGGAAGTTGTCCCCGTGTGACAGCTTCCATGTGGCGCTGGCCTAACAAACCTCAGCACCTTTAATTGGTTTTCAGCCAGTGTTATCTGGCTTCTGCCAACAGCACGGCTGAGATGAACCACTGACAGAAAATTCATTATGAGCACATAAGCAGTGCTGGTCTTTGCTGAGGCTGTGCAGCAAGGACCGGATGAAATTCTGGACTGTCTGTGGAATTTATCCACCAGGCACTGTCGTGTGGCAAGGGAACCAGTCTTCCATGCTCAGCAGGAGAAACCCATCCTTTCAGAACATCTGACTTCGTGTCTTCACACCCAGTTTGGGATGTTTTAACAGCCAGGGAATCGGACACGGGTTCCTCTGGTTGTTGGAGGCTGTTGCAGTGAAGCGTGTCAGTCTGTCTTGTCTGGATAGAACTGTCCTAAATCAGAGCAGCTCTGCTGCCTGCTCTGCACTGGGATTCATTCCTTCTTGCTGCCCCTTCCTTGCTCCTGTAAAGCTGGTGATCAGCAGCATGAGGGAGCAGCCCTGCCCCTGTCAGCTCTGCACTGTGTCCTCAGCCAGGCACACCCTGTGGGAAGCTGAGGCTGTTGCTGTTTTCTCTCCATGGTGCTCTACCATCCTGCTGTAGATCTGGAGCTAGCAAAATCTCTTGCTGCAACGTAGGTCTTCTGCTCTCCAGTTGGGTGTGTGATTGCCTCTGGATCCTCTCTCTCCTTATTCCTCCTTCAGCGGGAGGAGCTGTATTAATAACCCGCCGAGTCTTTAGTATTCTTTTGGGCTATTTCTCAGCACACGATGCAGGTCCTCTGGCTCTGTTAAAAGAAAACAAAAGCAACACTGCACTAAATGCCCTTTATTTTTTGCTGACACGTCCACGTTCTCCCAGCAGCGTGCGACACACGGAGCCACACGCGTGGTGCCCGGCACGGAGCAGTAACTGGATGGTGGCTGCAGCAGCTCGTGCCTGCGTTACTGTGGTGAAGCCACGGTAATGTATTGTCATAAATGAAGTTTTATTACAGCCATGTCAGGATACTATCAAAAGAACAAGTGCTACTGTCTGTTTCCATGGAGATCTCTCCCGTTCCCCAGGGAGCGGCGGAGTCTCGGGGCTGGGAGCAGCTGTGCCAGCGCAATGAGGGGAGCCAGGGCACCCAGCAGCGGGCAGGGGCTCTGAGGATGCCCCTTGTTTCCTGCCCCCTGAGAGGGGGAAGGATGGGGAGGATGCTTGGGCTCACCCAGGGTGGCAGAGATGTGGCAGGGCTGGCAGCTGAGCCGTGCAGAGCCTTCTGCACAAACCCTGACCTGCTGCACACACCCGCTTCTCGGCGTGGGATTCCTCCTGCCCTTGTGCACTTTGCTCCAGTGGCCTGGGCAGCTTGGCCTGGAATGCCCAATTTACTGCTGGTTGGACTCTTTGAGTCAAGGAACGTTGATTTTTATTTATTTTTTTTAATGACCAATCTTAGTCTTGGTTTTTTATTTTAATTTTTTTTTTTTAACACTGAAACATATGGATGTGCTAATTAAATTTAACACTACCTCTAGCTATAGCAAAGCCTGCAGTATATCTTAGGTGTGTATTTAGACACTTTAACTTCTTTTGTTTAGCTAAAATGTTCACTTCTGTTACAACAATAAAAAGTTGTGAATCATTCCTTGCAGCAAATGCTTTAAATTTGCCTGTGTTTGTGTCAGGTTACATTTGGATGAAGATGTTGGTGCCCTGAAAGACATGTTTATACCAGTGTTTACCCCTTGCTACAACAAAGTATGTTCCAAGATGCTGAGCAGACAATTCCAAGTTTGAAGGGATATATATTTTTTAAATTATTATTTTTTTAATCCTGCCCAGATTCCTTGGCATCTTTATAGAATAAATAGCAGCAGTAAGTACTGGAGTGGTTTTCCAGGCTGGTAAGAGTCATAGCTGATAGCAGATTCATTTTACATGTAGCAACTAAGCCAGGTCCCTTCAAGCTGTGTGGGAAGTACAGTTGGCTGATGAGCAAAGGAATATTAATTTCCTTTCCTACCTAGGGTGCTGTTAAAGCAATTACAGTCAGCAGAAATGCACCAGCATGCTGCTCTGGAAGTCATAGTGTGCTGCTTTGCTTGTCCCACTCCTCCAGAGCCCATGGCATGGCTTCCAAAAGGTGCTGCTCCCCTCAGGCTTGACCTCCTGGGCTTGGAGGTGGAATGTGCAGCTGTTCTGTGCTGGTCTGCTGAAAACCAAGGTGTTGGATGGGACAATAACCAGCACAGTGATTAGAGAGAGTGCTCCCTGAGGAGATCACTCTGGAATCAGATGAAAGATTTGCCATCCTGACAAGGCTGTTGCACTTGCAGAGCTCTGTGTCTCCTCTGCACCAGCCTCAGAGCAGGTTGGTAGGAAATGAGCTCAGTGAGACTGAGGAGTTTTGGTCTCTTCTGTTGCATTTGATCCAAGAATCAAGTAACTCCCAGATGATGGCCTTCTATTAGGACTGAGAGCATTTAAATTTAAAGCTAAAATCCTTAGGACTTCACCAGTTGTGGGGTGGAGGTGAAAGGAAATACATCACAGCATGGAAACTGAGTGGGGCTGTGGGACCAGAACTGAGCTGGACTGACTGATGGGAAGAGAGCAGAAGGTCCCAGGTTCTGACAGACCATTGTCAGAGGGTGACAGTGTTGTGGTGATGAAACAACCTGACCTGGTGAATGTCAGGAGTGAGCATCTTCTGCTTGCTTGACCTGGGGGTATTTGGAAAGCTAATTTGTGTGTGATGTGAAAGGGTCTGCTCCTGAAGCACAGTGAAGAGCCTCATCCATTTAAAACAGATTATTTCCTTAACGAGTAGCAAGAAATATTATCAGTCTAAATTAGTCTGAATGAACTAATTTTCATTAGATTAGTCTGCTTGCTCTTGGGCAGGGTGGTTTCTTTTTATTATGATTTCTAAGAGTCCCATCTTGTTGAATCTTTCTGGGAAGACTCAGCCTTTTGTAAGGGGTCTGTGCAGCAGCACTGTCAGTCTGCAGCTGGATGGGCTCTTGGATAGGACAGTCTTTTCATATATATATATGTTAAAAGAATATGCTGTCTGGCTTGTGGCACATTCTTAGGGATGCTGTGGTCAGATCTTGATATATGTATTTTCTACAAGCTAAACAGGTTTTCCTTGCAGGTTCCAGTGACAACAGATGTTGAGGAACCGGGTGCAGACAGAGTTCTGAAGCATTTCAAGTCTGTTCTGAACAAAGCTGCTCTGACATCGACACAAATATGCTGCTGTCACACAGGGCTGGCTGGAATCTACTCCCTAACTCTGTGTTTATCACCTGTGTTGTAGGGATTTACCTCAGTATGGGCAGAAGCAGTGGCAGTCCTACTTTGGGAGAACATTTGACGTTTACACCAAACTCTGGAAGTTTCAACAGCAACATCGGTAAGAGGATGTTGTGGCAGCCTGTTCTGTGGATCTAAGGGCAGCTTTAATCTCTGGTATGCCAGGGCCCCAGTTAAGATTGAGATTTCACTGTGTTATTCAAGCATGAAGGGAGGGAAGAGCCCTTCCTGTGGTGCTCCCCGTCTCTGGAATTAAAACGTTGCAGAGTTTCCAGTGAGACTTCAACAAAGCCTCTTGCTCCACTTGAGTGCACATCACTTTCATGTGTCGACAAGGAGAGGCTGGGGTGGAGAGGGTGGAGAGGAGAGGCTGGGATGGAGGCTTCTGCAGGGCAGAGCCCATCTGGAATGGTGTGAAGGGACTTGCTGCAGCGTGGGCTCTGGTCTTTCACACCTCACACTGCCTGCCTGGCCTGAGCGTTCTCCTGGGAAGCTCTGCCCTTTTGCTGGGTGTGTTTTGCTCTCTGTGCTCCTGGGAAGCTCTTTTGCTGGCTGTGTTTTGCTCACTGTGTGTCTGGCTCCCTGGTTTGTGCAAGATAAATGCTCCTCATGGTGTGTGTGCAGTGCAGTCAGCTCTGAGGGACTGCTACTGGGGATGCCACACCAGTAATGAAAGCTGGATTTGGCCCTGCAATGGCTCTTTGTCTTGTCTGGTGTGATGTTCTGAGGAATTCTGGAATACCTTTTAATCTGGAATGCCTTTTAATCTTTCTTTTCTCTCCTGTGAAATAGACAAGTGTTGGACAATCGGTATGGGTTGAAGCGGTGGCAGATTGGGGAAATTGCTTCCAAGATTGGGCAGCTCTATTACCATTATTAGTAAGTAAGCACAGAAAAGGATCCAGGAGGGAATGCAGTGTTAGTGGCAGCTCTGTGCCAGAAGTCTGGATGCTCAGTCAGGAGAAATCCACATATCAATCGAGCCATGATGCCCATTTCTGAAGGAGAGGGCCCCTGGGACTGCATGGGGTGCTGCAGAGGGAGGCATCTCACCCAGTGCCATGCTGCCAGTCACATTGATACTGCAGAGGGAGGCATCTCACCCAGTGCCATGCTGCCAGTCACATTGATACTGCAGAGGGAGGCATCTCAACCAGTGCCATGCTGCCAGTCACATTGATACTGCAGAGGGAGGCATCTCAACCAGTGCCAAGATGCCAGTCACATTCATACTGCCTAAGGACTTGTCTCCCACCTCAAAAGTGTCCCTCAGTCTTTCATGTTGCTGCATTTGAATCTTGTGCAGGAGTGTGATTTACAAGTTTGGGAGCTTAATGTTCCTTTAAACTTCTCAGCCACCCTGCCACCTTTCTGAGATGGGCAGATGTGATTGTTATCTGCAGTGCAATGCCAACTGTGAAATCTGTCTTCCCAGCAGGCACACAGAATGAGTCTGGCTTCCATGCTTGAGGAGGGAGTTTTGCCATTGATGCCCGGGGTGGCTGAGGGGCAGGAGGGGTTGGTGTGGGTGTTCAGCTGAAGCAGTGAGCTAATCCACTTCTCCTCTGCAGCCTGCGCACCTCCGAGACCAGCTATCTCAACGAAGCTTTCTCCTTCTACTCAGCCATTAGGCAGAGGTCATACTACTCCCAAGTCAACAAAGAAGACAGGTATGTCCCAGTGAACACCCTCGTTCTCTCAGGACTAGGGTGGTGCCTGAAAGCAGCAAATAACTGGGATAAAATCAGTGTTGTTGAAGGAGTTTCTTTCAATTCTCCTGCCATGATTAAAAACCTCAGTATGATTAAGAGCTTTTCTGTATGGCTGGAGGGATTTTCTGTTACCTGCTCCTGGCTGAAAAGCTATTTGCCCTGAGGTGGTGTCATTTTGAGACCTGAGCAGTATCAGCACAGGGACCTGGTGTGCTGTGACTGGAAGGTAGGTCAGTTGTGCTGAAGCAGAGGAACCTGTTTTATTCTAATCAGGCTTTTCAGAGGAACATCAGTGAGGACTGCAGTACAGCAGCCCTCTGTGACTGACTGGGACAAAGGCCAAGAGCTTCAGGAGGCATAACGTCTTCCTTCTGAGCCACTGCTGAGAAAGTACACTCAGAGCAGGGCTGTGTTGTGGCAGTGCAGACACCGTGCTGCCTGCTGAGAGCACAGACAGAGAAAAAAGAGCAGGTAGAAAACTGGGTTCTGGATCCTGATCTTACATTCCAGCCAGTAAAACTGAGTTGCCTCATTAAAGTTTAAGAAGAAGTGAACTGAAATCATGATCAAGGTAGATGCAGATCAGTTAGGGGTTTTCCTGCCAAGCATTAAAGGATCTCTGGCCTCAAAGTAATTGCACATCCCTAGTCTTGCTGATGTCTAAATGCACCCTTTGTGTGCCCCAGAAAGAAGGAAGCTTCCCTGCTCTGGTTTCTGTTGATGCTATTATCTTCTCACTTGCAAATCTCTCAGTTTCAGTTTGAGTGCTTGAGCTGCTTCAGACAAGGTAGGATTGACCAAGCATGTTGCTAGATGCTGCCACAGGATTTTAGAAATGGATGAGTAATTATGGTCTGTGCTGACTTGCAGTCTCTAGGTTGTCCCAGGTGGGTGAACTGAGCCAGCTGTGATGACAAGGTGGTGAGGTGGGGTCAGGGAGTGCCCAGGAACTGTCAGAAGGTTTGAAGAGCCAGCGATTTAATCTGACACCTGTGTCTGTTCTCATAGAAGGAGAATGTGGGCAAAGGGGGGTGGCTGTGACTTTATTGATGTGTATTTTATGTTCCTGTACTCAGTTTTCAATAGACCTCTAAGCAGCCAGGGTTGATCTCCAAGGGTAGAGCTCTCAATCTGCAGAGCACTCTGCCTTGTTCTGCTCTTACACTCCTCCCCTACCCCTGTCTCCTACTGTGTTCTGTTTTAATCTCAGATTTGGCTGTGGTGTTTTTGTTGTGTTTAGGCCTGAATTAGTGGTTAAGAAGCTGCGTTACTATGCCAGGTTTATAGTGGTTTGTCTCTTGCTCAACAAAATGGATGTTGTGAAGGACCTTGTGAAGGTACGTTCAGGTGGGAATGGAGGTGCTAAGGGGTGGGAGGTTGCTGGTTATTCAGGGCTTCTAATGAAGGAATCCATAATATAATCTATTTTGAAGTACCTCCTTAGATCTGTGATAGCTGCCCCTGCAGCATAACATTTCTCTTCTTTTCCTCATTTACTTGATTGTGCTGCTGGACCCCCCAGAAGGAAGGAGTACCATGGCTAGAGCTATGGAAAAGTTCTGTATGATGCAAACATTTGGCTAGAGAAAAACTTTACAAGGGGATATAGTTAGTTAGGAATAAATTGTAAGATGCATGTTATTAATTTGAAAATGTGGGGGGTCATCTGGTAATTCCTGAGTACAGCTTCATTCCTGTAGTGGATTTAAGCCTTTGGTAGAGTCTCCCTCTACCAGGCTTCATGACACCACTGCTTGGAAAGCCACTGTCTCCAAGCTTAATGTTGATTCTGTTTCTCTTCCCTTACAAGCTGCTATCACTCTGTCCCATGAAGACATCCAGACACATTTTGCACTTTCCAGAGACCATCAAAATGAAACCTATTCCCAACATAGCAAATATCTTCTGTGAATCAGACAATTAGCAATGACACTCCAAGCTCAAGTGATTTAATAGCATTGTTTGAACACCAAGTGAAAACATTCCAATAGCTGCAGCCTGGATAGGGAGGAACCTCCAACTCCCCCAAAGGAACAGCACACTTCTCCTGACAGCATATGCTTCCCAAACCCCTCAGCAACCTTGCTGCAAGCAGCTTCTGGTACTGACAGTTTTGTGTAGGTTGCATTACTGTCTCGGTCTCTAAGCTTCCTTGAACTGCTAGCTTAGCTTAGTAGCAGCTAAAAAAGCCATACCATTCACTTTCTCAGGGTATTTAAAGTTACTTGTAAGCTGAAATTTGAGTCCTTGGTATCCATAGTTTATGGTAATAACCAGTGACATAGCTGTATGTGAGTGGGATAGTTATACTTAACTCCACATATTCCTTGCATTTGGACCTACTTAAAAGACACTGTGCACTGCCAAAACTCAGGGTAGCATTGGCACTGTGTCTCCCCAAAGAGCGTGCTTTGGCTGGCTGTTAGTCATAAGTGTGCTGCATATGTTCAAGTAATTTATATTTTATGATTCTTAAAGGCCAGCACAGCCAACCAAACTGTAAAGTTACTGACTGCCTGGTAAGCTCTCAGTTTAAGAAGTGACAGTCTCCATCTTTGAACTTTCTACATCAGGAGCTGTCAGATGAGATCGAAGACTACACTCATCGTTTTAATACTGAAGATCAGGTGGAGTGGAACCTGGTTCTCCAAGAAGTGGCAGCATTTATTGAGGTGAGGATACCAGTCCTTGTGGTTATTAGTTTAAATTCTTCTGACTAGTTCACTGAGGTGTTCCTGTAGCATCATGTGAGCAGGTGTGCCACGTGCAGGGGCAGGGTTTAATGATGAAATGTGTTCCTGGAAGCACAACAGTGACAGCTGTTGGAGAGTCAGACCTGGACATGTAATGTATTGAAGACACAAGCACGAGGCTGAGATACACTTGGTCACTTTATTGGTTTTGCTCTTGGTGTTCAAAAAATGGTGCAATTGAAAGCACAGCAGTTGCCATGGTCAATACTTTGGAGAAACTCCAAAACATCCACAGCTCCAGCTCTGCTGTTGGGAAGCCAATGCAATTAGCTGATGTTTTGACTGTGTTTCCAAGTGTGCTTTGCTGGAGGACTGGGCTATGAGGCTGGCAGTGTGTAAGCATTGTAGAACAAATTATTTTGTTCTGTCAAATGAGACAGTGTTCTGCTTGCCTCCTGTTGTGCAAGAAGTCACCGTGTGACACGAGTAGTTAGTTAATACTGCCAGAATGGAGGGCAGCCTGAGCAGTCACTCTTCTCCTCTGGTATTTATTGCTAGGAAGGGATGGTGAGCAAAAATAGTGCAGGGTTCTTCTGTACTGTAGGAATATTTGTTCCATGTGAATTTATAAGGCTGTTGATGGCATTTGGTTCCTCAGGAATAGAAAAGCTGAAGCAGAGTCCATGTCATTTGAGGAAATCTGTTCTGTTTGCTGTACCTTCATGTCCCTGTGCTGTGTGTTTGCTGGCAGTCCCTGGAATGCTGCTTTCCCAGGTGTTACTCCATGGCCTGTGTACAAATATACATCTAACAAAATGATTTTTTAAATCTGCCTCAGTTATGAAATGTTTCCTGTAAATGTCAAGGCCTTTGCACTTCTCTCTGACTGCAAATCTGCTTGAGGTTTTTTGATTGGTTTTTTTTGAATTCCTGATTTATTCTGGTTGCTTTTTTAGGCAGACCCTGTCATGGTTTTAAATGATGACAACACCATTGTAATCACCTCTAACAGGCTTTCTGAAACAGGAGCTCCGTTGCTAGAGCAGGGAATGATAGTGGGACAGCTTGCTCTTGCAGACGCGCTGATTATTGGGAACTGCAACAACCAGGTAAAAGACATTCTGAGGACTGGGGTTTGTGTCTTTGGAGTTCAGAGTCCTTCCCTCTGACAGCCTCCCTGATCATACAACACAGAGAGATTCCAATGGAGATGAGCATTAAAATATTTTGTGTTCTTGCAGTGGCAGCAAGCAGATGGTCTTGGAAATAAGAGCTGAAAGTGAAATGTTAGCTATTAGACCTGTGTTATTGACATTTTATTGCTTTTATTCATCATGTTAATTAAGTAGATGCAATTGATTTTCATAAACTGGATTGTTTTTAACAACATGCAAGCATAAGAAGCCCCTGGGATATGTCTAGAAGAAGCTTGGCTTAGGTTTTCACATGACATGCTCCAGCTTGTTGCAACTTCACTTGCAGCAGGAAGGGATTTTCAAAAGACTTTCAAGATCTTGTTTTTTAGATGATGATGATAGTGAAGTTGTACAGACTTCTTGACCTCTCTCTGAGCATTTTTTTCAGGTAAGCAAGGGAGTTGTAGCTAAACTACAGTTCATGTATCTCTTTCAGATTTTGTCTAGATTCATAGTACATAGTGGTTACAGCCCTTGATTTGTAAACAACCCAGAAAAGTCTAATTTGCAAAGTAGGGGTCTGCACTACAGTGCACTGGCCTGGTAGACCAGTAATAAATAGACTTTTATCCTCCATGAGCTCTTCTAAAAGTCTTTAACAGGTCTTTAGAGATTCAAAGTTGACACTGGCAGATCCCTGAGAGATGGAAAATGGTCTGTCTGGGATGCTGTTGAATCTCTTACCTGGATAATTCCAAAGGAATGCTGTCTAATCTGTATCTAGCAGAATAAACTCTGACTCTCTTGCAGGTCAAGTTCAGTGAATTAACAATTGATATGTTCCGAATGCTACAAGCACTTGAAAGGGAGCCAATGAATTTAGCATCCCAGATGAACAAACCTGGAATGCAGGTAAGTTCCATTCAGTGGCAAACCTGGCAACACGTTATAACTGGTATTTTGGTTTGTCTGCCTTGTTTTAAATGTACTCCTTCAACATAGTCACTGTGCAGAGCAGGTTGGTAAAGCTGGTGTAACTTACTAGAAGTTAGTGAACTATAACTAACTATCCCTTTCAGAGAAAGCATAAAAGATGTGTTACCTGAAGTGAAAGGAAATCTGTAGATTTTCCTTTTTTTTCCCTTTTATTGATGCTTTTGAGAATAAGGAGGATTTAGGTAACAAGTTTAGATGAGGGGTTCAAATACTGTACATCTACTTGTGTAGTAAGAAATGCATCATGGGCAGATCATTTCTCTGGGAAGTATGTTGAAGATGAACATACTAATAAATAAATGTTTAGAGGGCTATGAAACTGCTTTGGTAATACTTTGGTGTTATGTTTTCTTTGTTGTAACAGGAGTCAACAGAGAAACCAGCTAGGAGGGAAAACCCTCATAAATATCTACTTTATAAACCAACTTTCAGCCAGCTATACACGTTTTTAGCAGCATCATTTAAGGTTTGTGAAACTGCTGAATTTATTTGCAATAGAAAAATACCCAGAATAGTATGTAACTCTGAACAAAGTGTGGTTGAGATAATCTTTTATACTGCAAGATAATGAAACATTTTTGAGCTTCTTAAAATGTTCAGCATGATCTTTAAAGAGGATGAAAATATAGCTGTGCGTAATTTATATATTAAGGCAAATCTGTTGGCTGCTTTTAAGGGAAAGGGGGGGGGAAATAATTTAAAGACAGAAACCCATCTTGCTGTCAGCAGTTGTTTTATGGTTGCTGAAGTCCAGCCATCTTCAGAGTGAAGCTGGAACAGCTCCAGCAGTCTTGGTGCTCACTGCCCAGTGTCCAGAGTGGGGCTTGGCAGTGCCATGGACATCCTGAAGTGATGTGCTGTAATGTGGGAGTTGTCTATGATTTCATCCTGCCCATCACTTTTACTTCTGCATGTGTAGGTACACACAGGTGGAGAGAGATGTTTGTGTTCATACATACAGACGTGTATNTCTGCCTCAGTTATGAAATGTTTCCTGTAAATGTCAAGGCCTTTGCACTTCTCTCTGACTGCAAATCTGCTTGAGGTTTTTTGATTGGTTTTTTTTGAATTCCTGATTTATTCTGGTTGCTTTTTTAGGCAGACCCTGTCATGGTTTTAAATGATGACAACAC
The DNA here is from genome assembly GCA_013401355.1 of Ceyx cyanopectus. Classification (NCBI taxonomy): domain Eukaryota; kingdom Metazoa; phylum Chordata; class Aves; order Coraciiformes; family Alcedinidae; genus Ceyx; species Ceyx cyanopectus. Next base: position 45,989 of record VYZU01000188.1, on the reverse strand, counting down.
CATTGTAATCACCTCTAACAGGCTTTCTGAAACAGGAGCTCCGTTGCTAGAGCAGGGAATGATAGTGGGACAGCTTGCTCTTGCAGACGCGCTGATTATTGGGAACTGCAACAACCAGGTAAAAGACATTCTGAGGACTGGGGTTTGTGTCTTTGGAGTTCAGAGTCCTTCCCTCTGACAGCCTCCCTGATCATACAACACAGAGAGATTCCAATGGAGATGAGCATTAAAATATTTTGTGTTCTTGCAGTGGCAGCAAGCAGATGGTCTTGGAAATAAGAGCTGAAAGTGAAATGTTAGCTATTAGACCTGTGTTATTGACATTTTATTGCTTTTATTCATCATGTTAATTAAGTAGATGCAATTGATTTTCATAAACTGGATTGTTTTTAACAACATGCAAGCATAAGAAGCCCCTGGGATATGTCTAGAAGAAGCTTGGCTTAGGTTTTCACATGACATGCTCCAGCTTGTTGCAACTTCACTTGCAGCAGGAAGGGATTTTCAAAAGACTTTCAAGATCTTGTTTTTTAGATGATGATGATAGTGAAGTTGTACAGACTTCTTGACCTCTCTCTGAGCATTTTTTTCAGGTAAGCAAGGGAGTTGTAGCTAAACTACAGTTCATGTATCTCTTTCAGATTTTGTCTAGATTCATAGTACATAGTGGTTACAGCCCTTGATTTGTAAACAACCCAGAAAAGTCTAATTTGCAAAGTAGGGGTCTGCACTACAGTGCACTGGCCTGGTAGACCAGTAATAAATAGACTTTTATCCTCCATGAGCTCTTCTAAAAGTCTTTAACAGGTCTTTAGAGATTCAAAGTTGACACTGGCAGATCCCTGAGAGATGGAAAATGGTCTGTCTGGGATGCTGTTGAATCTCTTACCTGGATAATTCCAAAGGAATGCTGTCTAATCTGTATCTAGCAGAATAAACTCTGACTCTCTTGCAGGTCAAGTTCAGTGAATTAACAATTGATATGTTCCGAATGCTACAAGCACTTGAAAGGGAGCCAATGAATTTAGCATCCCAGATGAACAAACCTGGAATGCAGGTAAGTTCCATTCAGTGGCAAACCTGGCAACACGTTATAACTGGTATTTTGGTTTGTCTGCCTTGTTTTAAATGTACTCCTTCAACATAGTCACTGTGCAGAGCAGGTCGGTAAAGCTGGTGTAACTTACTAGAAGTTAGTGAACTATAACTAACTATCCCCTTCAGAGAAAGCATAAAAGATGTGTTACCTGAAGTGAAAGGAAATCTGTAGATTTTCCTTTTTTTTCCCTTTTATTGATGCTTTTGAGAATAAGGAGGATTTAGGTAACAAGTTTAGATGAGGGGTTCAAATACTGTACATCTACTTGTGTAGTAAGAAATGCATCATGGGCAGATCATTTCTCTGGGAAGTATGTTGAAGATGAACATACTAATAAATAAATGTTTAGAGGGCTATGAAACTGCTTTGGTAATACTTTGGTGTTATGTTTTCTTTGTTGTAACAGGAGTCAACAGAGAAACCAGCTAGGAGGGAAAACCCTCATAAATATCTACTTTATAAACCAACTTTCAGCCAGCTATACACGTTTTTAGCAGCATCATTTAAGGTTTGTGAAACTGCTGAATTTATTTGCAATAGAAAAATACCCAGAATAGTATGTAACTCTGAACAAAGTGTGGTTGAGATAATCTTTTATACTGCAAGATAATGAAACATTTTTGAGCTTCTTAAAATGTTCAGCATGATCTTTAAAGAGGATGAAAATATAGCTGTGCGTAATTTATATATTAAGGCAAATCTGTTGGCTGCTTTTAAGGGAAAGGGGGGGGGAAATAATTTAAAGACAGAAACCCATCTTGCTGTCAGCAGTTGTTTTATGGTTGCTGAAGTCCAGCCATCTTCAGAGTGAAGCTGGAACAGCTCCAGCAGTCTTGGTGCTCACTGCCCAGTGTCCAGAGTGGGGCTTGGCAGTGCCATGGACATCCTGAAGTGATGTGCTGTAATGTGGGAGTTGTCTATGATTTCATCCTGCCCATCACTTTTACTTCTGCATGTGTAGGTACACACAGGTGGAGAGAGATGTTTGTGTTCATACATACAGACGTGTATATAACAATGTGTTTCCTAGGTAAAGCTTATCTATTTCCTATATATATGATATAGGAAATATTTATTGAGGTAAGAGATCTTGAGAATAGAAAAATCTTAAGAGCATTACTCCATGCTGTGCCAAACACAATCCAAAATCAGAGAGTTATGTCCAGAAATACTTGCTTTTAAGCACCATATACCTGGTAGGTCTCCAGTTTGAATTCTCTCTCTCTCCTGCATGTGCTATATTTTCATCTGCCTGTCTTATTTTGTTACCCACTGCTCTCTTCCATGTAAGTAATCTATACATTTGTAGATTTAATATAATTGCTGTGCTTATTTTAATTCAGTAAAGTTGCTTATGTTTCATTATCACTCTACAAGTCAACAATTTAGGATTTAGTAGTAAAATCAGAATATCACTCCTGTAAAGAAATAAGCTTCATCTTTTTTCAAGAAACAACTGTAAAGCAACAGCTGGTGAGGTGAAGGAAGTGCATCCTCACTGCAGAGAATTTTAGGTGCCTGTGTACTTGGCCTTTTGCAGGAATTGAAAGCATCTGGTTCCTCATGCAGGCAGCCCATTAGAAAGATGGAAAATGGATTTCTTTCCCGGGTCTGTACAGAAACCTGGATGTTTTCTGTTTGATGTCCAGCTGAGAATGGGCAGGGGGAAGAGCCAGATGTTGCAGACTCCGGGGTATTTGGAAACAAAGAACTTCCTGTAGGATCCTGAATTGTTTGGGAGTTGGGGTCCTCATGGATCTCAGCAGCTTTTGCTTTCCATAGCTTGTAAACCCTCAGATCAGGCTAGAGAGGAAGAGAGTCTGTGTGGATGCAGATGCTTTTCAGTGCTGCTTCAACCTTTAATACAAGCCTAGAGGTTGACAAACCAAGTCAGAATGTATAATAAGTTTACATTTCTCTGTGTAGTCCCCTGTTTGGAGGGCTGTGTGGTGGGGAAGGGTATATACAGGTACAAAGAACAGAGTGAAGGGAAGGCAGAAGCAGGAGAGACACAATCTTAAATGGCATTGTATGAAGTAGGTGGATGAATATTAAAACGAGCTCATGCATTTCTTCCTTTGCCACTCTTCTCTTTATTTGATTTCCAGGAGCTGCCTGCAAACAGTGTGCTGCTGATTTACTTGTCTGCCACGGGCGTGTTTCCATCAGGTCGTTCGGATAGTGAAGGTACAATAAAGGAATGCTCCCTGTCATGAACAGGGCTTGAATTCTCTTTATGTTCCAGGACAAGTGACCAAGAAAGATGTCACAAAGCTCCTTTTAAAAGACAAGTCAATTTTATTCTCCTGTGCTTAGTAAGATGACCTTTGTTTTCCCCACAAACAATAGTGAATTCCCTATGGTTTAATTTCTGTGTGTTAACCCGAGACCTTTTCAAAGGACATATCAAGTTTTTGATGCATCTGAAGTATTAAAAGCTTCACCAATTTTGAAGACCACGTGGCTCGGTTGATGCATCAGTGCAAAGTTAATCAAATGGCTAAATGGCACTTTGTGATTCTTTCCAACCCCCAGTACTATGAGAACGTGTGGTCAGGAGTTGGGTGGTAACAGGGCTGAAGTGTCTGCAGGGACTGCTCTATTTGCACGCTTGTTAACCTGACAATTCAAGCCCTTCTCATGATTTTTGACAATTCCCCTCACATCGTCCTCCTGTTCTTTTCAACCCAGCAGAATATTTGGATGCAGCTGCAATCTAAAAGCTGAAAAATGTTGGCTGAAGTAATCAGAGTCAACAGATCTGTTTATATCATTTAAGACCAAAAAAAAAAAGTTTTTAACATCCTAAACATTGTACATGCCTCATCTGACTTGCATTCCTTTATAAGATGCATGCCTTGTCCATCCCTGTGCATGGTTTGTAGAGCTCTCAAAATGTTAAAGGAAAACAAAAAAAATCCCTGTCAGCTTCGGGTGGTGGCAGTGATTTTTTTAAGTGCTTTTAACATTTTATTTCTTGCTGCAACTTGGTAGGTTCTAAGGGAACTGTGTTCTTTGAAGCTTGTGATATGTCCTCCTGGCTGCATGTATTGTCTCAGCTTAGTACCCCCCAGCAGAGCACCAGGTGCTGTGGCCTGTGAGCTGCCCAGTCAGGCCACGGTGCTCCCAGGGGCCTCCTGTGTCCTCTCCCCAGACTGTGGTCTGCACAGAGCAGAGTTCTGCCTTGCCAAAGGGTAAGGCAGCTGCAAGCTGCACTGCTCATCCCCTGTAAGCCCTTGGTGCCTGACAGGTCACCTTTGGAACAGTGCTGCACTCATGTTGTGTTCCCAATGCTGTATTCCCAATGCTTCCCTTACAAAGTGTCTTATGTATCCAAACCTGGAACCATTGCGTTTGGTGGCCTGATACAGGTCAGCCAACCCTGCAACAGAAGGAGGAAATCCTAATACTCTGTTAATGCTAGTGCCATTCCATGCATATATCAATGGCAGAAATATTTCCTGGTACTTCAAGCATAATTTTTTTATTTTTTTTTTTGTAGGATTCTATATTGCTGTTTTTTTTGCTATTGTTTATAGCCATTACTTTCATCTTTGCTCTCCATCAGACAGTTAGGCATGTAGCTCTGCTATGCAAACTTAGCAGAATATTTCCTTAGCTTACCTTCAGGCTTGTCCAGCTGTGTGCATGCAAAGACTGTGAATTACATATTTGAAATCTTAAAAAGTAAAACTCTGCTGCACATTTGAAATTTAGTTAGAACTGTTAGGCCCTTTCTAGGGCTATTGAAAGCACATTCACACAGAGCTCTCTTCTCCTTGCAGTGTTATAACTGCAGATGCTGCTATTGTATCTATTCTGAGAGGCTTCAGGGTTTATGATTGATTTAGCCTTAGATCAAATTCTGACTCTAGAGTGTGCTAGCTCATATAGTAATTTTACAAAGGTATTGATTTTCTGTATGAAATATGTGATGGGTTTTAATCCTTTTGCTACATAGCAAATATTTATATAATGTTTGTGGATAAATAGCAAAAAAAATAAATTCAAAGTTATGAAGTTGCATTGATTGCTTCTGTTTGATAGATACTGAAACTACTAAAAATGCATAAAATTGAGTATGCAGTTAGTGAAGCCTCCACACTGCTGTCCTCTGGTTACAACTGCAGCTCAGATCCACACAGTTTCCCTGGTGGTGGCTTCCCCCCTGTCATATAAGCATTAAATCTGTAACAGAGGAGAGTTGCCTCTGCTAACGTGAGCTTTCCTTCTGCCATGTGTAGGTCCCTATGATTTTGGTGGTGTCCTGACCAACAGCAACAGGGACATTATAAACGGGGACGCTATCCACAAGAGAAACCAGTCCTACAAGGAGATGCACTGGTAGGTTTCCTGGTCTGTGGGCTGCTGTGTGGCTGAGAAACCTGGGCACTGTCGTCACAGCTTTGCAGCAATTCTAGTGCTCTGTGAAGCGTCCCTTTCTCATTTCAGTCTTCACCCTGGAGATCTCTACCCTTTCACAAGAAAGCCCCTGTTTATCATTGTGGACTCTTCCAACAGTGTTGCCTACAAGGTAAGGCTCTGGCTGGCAGCTCCCCATGTGGTAGGATACAGTGTCAACCCCTAGTTAGCTTACACTTTTAACAGGCTATTTTTTTAAACAGTTTGTATTCAGTCTTTCTTTTCTTTTGAGGTTGTGCATGCTAGTCAGGATCTGATCCTATGAATAGGAACAAGAAGGAGAAGCACATGAACAGCCGCTCATTGGAAAGTAATAAATCCTCCTGGAGGGAAAAAAGGTTCAAGATTTCCAAAGGTCTCTGGTGGGAGGTTTATTTTTGTTCTATACCAAAGACGAATCTTGGTGTGTGTGCTTGGGGGAGGGAGATAACTAATCTGCTTTTTTTTTTTCCAGTCATCCAACACTCTCAGTTGCTTTTAAGCAACAGAAAGGAGTCAAAGCAATGAGCCTGATCTTATAAAATGCGGGGTGTCTGTGCCTGGAAAGGAAATAACGAGACTCAAATTAGCATCCAGTGTTACTTTAGAGTGGTATATGGACAGTGAGCCCCCTTCCTAGGTGCTGTGGACTTTCAGTAGTGACTCTCATGTCCATTCTCCCTGGGGAGTCTGCAGCTTGGGTAATACAGGAGCAGGCATTTTCAGTCTCTGTTGCTAGTTGAATCTGGATAGCATGGCATTTATTTCATTCATGAATGGGATACTAAGAATGTGCTGTATCTTGGGAAAGTGCTGCTTCCTTATGTCTTCCTTTTTATAGCTCCATTATGTGCAGTGAGAGAAGTGAATGTTCACAGTGCATTTCAAGAGGAATAGGGACGTCTAGTGGCCAGATGAACTCGTTCCTTGTTCAGTATCCACTGCCTGGGTCATTTGTTCTAAAGGCATTTGCTGGCCAATGAGAGGTACTAAGTCAGTGCTCAGAATGCTGCAGAATATTTCTGTACTGAGCCAGGGAACACTCACCTGACAGTCTGAATAGTGAACTGGCCTTTCCATGGGGTTTCTGGTTTGTTGCATTGTAATGCATTTCAAAGGGCCTTTTAACTACTGCATTTAACTTCACCACACTAGGTTTCAGGGGAAATCTGCTTTTCATTAAGTTGCCTTCCTCATCTAAAGGGAGAGAAACACAACTAGAATGATTTACTTGACTTACTGAGAGAATGAAGATTCCAGGATTATGGAAGCATCTGCCAGGAGCTCTGACCCAGATCAGAATTGTGTGGGCACAATTGTGAGGAATCTAAAATGAGAGGGGGGAGTGGAGAAGAAGAGCATAGGCCTCTATTAAAAAAAAAATAAATATATATATATATATTCTGCATTTAAGAACTGAGCTGCACCTTCCCAGTGTGTTACCTCTGAACCCAAGCAGGTAGATGTGTGGGGATGGGTGTAGGTGCTCTGCTTTCTGCTGAAGGTAGATGGCAGAGCTCTCAATCTTGGCATTTTCCAGCCCTTGTGAATTCCTGTCTGTTGTCACTCTGTGCTGACGTGCTCAGCTCCTTGTCACCAGAAACTGGGAGTGCTGTCCTGTGACTGTCCTCTGGGCGTGTGGTGAGATGCTCTGTGGACGCAAGCACAGGCACAAAGAGGTTCTGTGCAAGTGTGTGAGAAGTTGAAGTCAGTGTACTGACTTTTTTTCTGCACGGCTGCTCTGATCTTTCCTGATAGGACAGTAGCTCTCCTGACATTTAAATGTCACTGCCAGCAGTACCAGCAACTGCTCACACATCTTTTCTGCAGCCTATCTCTGCTCTCCTGCACACACTCTCCTCCCTCTCGGGAGGGCTTCAGTGGTGATGACTGAAAGTCTTGCCAGGAAGCAACTTGCCAGTTTGTCAAATCAGAGGCACTTGAACAGCTTCCTCCCCTGTATATTTAGCTGAAAGTGGAAGATAACTGCAAATGGAGCGTATCTACTTAAAGCCATGATTTGTTGGGTTGGGTTGGGTTTTTTTTAACACTTTAATTTAAATATAGATGGTTGTGTTCTTGTAAGTTACCCCTGTATTTGTGGATGAAATTATATTTTTGAATTGATATCTTAGTGTAGCTGTGGTTTTTTGACATTATGGTCAAATACAAAGCCTTAAAAAAAAAATTAAAAAAAATTAAAACTCCAGGCTGTAAGAATGCAAGGCCTTTGTCAGCAGTGTGGTATAAACACAGTAAGGCTTACAAGTGAAGTGACTTCTTCTGGAGATGATGGGTAGTCCTCTTTTTGGAAAAAGATACGTATGACACACATTTTTAATAGCAGCAATGCTTCTGTTGGAAAACTTGAATACTGAAGTAAAGAAACCAGAAATATGTTTTACTTTTTTTTGGAGCTGTCCATGCACTGAAAGGGACTCCTTACCCAGACACTGCAGGGCAGGTTTTCCTGGTGCTCCACTCCAGGCCATGGCTGTAACACTCTCCTCTCCCTTTGCTGCATCTCTGCCCACTGCCCTTTCTGTGGAAATCAGGAGTGGAGGTAGTGAGTGAACCCTGGTGTTCACCTGGGCTACACTAGGCAGTTGTGACTGGGCAAGAGCTGAGCCAGGTACCTGGAAGCTTGCGAGTCTCCTCCTGGATCTCTAGTTTAGATGCAGCAATTGGCATGAGGGAGCTGCTCTGTTAACCTGGGTAGCTTCTCCCTGTGCAGGACTTAGTGGCTGTGGTGACAAAGCTCTGCTGGGACAAAGTCCAAACTGATCCCAGATACTGTCAGTGAGGGAAACCTTCCCTGAGATACAGCAGTGACCCTTGGGTTAGCTCTAGGCTGTAGGCAGTGTGTGATTCACTGTCCCTTTGCTGATGGAGCACATGGGAAGCCTGCCTTGGTCTCTATCTGGGTGAGGTGGAATGGACAGGAGTACCCAGACCCCACAGCCTGTGCCCTGCCAGGGCAGTGCCCTTGCTTCCAGCCACCCCTGCCAGGCCTCAGTCCTCTGCTCCCTTAAAGGTTTCTTTGCAGGGCAGCTTTACTAACCCTGGCTTGGCTGCAGTTACTGTCTTTGTGGTCATGGCCACCAAACCTCAGTATCTAGCATAATGAATCTCTCTTAATGAAATAGCAGAGGTTAGGCCTAGTCAGCACTCTGCCAGATATGGCAAATGGTTTATTTAGATTAGACTAGATTGCTGTCCTTACTATTTAGCAGGCTTAGATTAGATTAATTCAGTGCAACTAATTTAATTGAAATGTACTGCCTGGAAGGAAAAGTTCCATTTCAATTAAGGAGGAGCCAGGAGAAATTTTTAAAAAGCTTTTTGGTGATTCTACACAAGCAAGTCCTTCTGGTGATGGACACCTCACAGCTTTAAGAATACAACCCACAGAGGTGTTGGATCCCTCTGGATGGAGGGTTGGACGGGTGCTCTGGTGGGATGCAGGTGTGAGCCTCTCCACCTTCAGGGGCTTTGCAAGCCTTCAGTGTTAGGAAAGCTATGGGGCAGTTAATGACTTTGTGTAAATTAATTACTTTTTTTTCTTGGTGATAATTGTTACCAGTCAGAATAGCTACCAGATGGATGCACAGTAGGACTGTTATCAGGTACATGATGGTGAAACTGGACAACGGTGTCATTTGAAATTTCTAGAGAAATTCTGGTGCATCAGGACACTTGGGCAATAATTAAGATGCTGGTGGAAGGTGCAGGAAATGAGTACTGTAAAATGAGGATTCAGTATAGCAGAAGTTAAGGTTATGACACACTTACTTTAGGGGAAACTTACTTTTAAACTTTTCTCCACTGGGCTTTTCTGTTTCATCAGAAATAGTTCCTCCTGCTAGAAGGAAATAGGAAAGAAGTGGCTTTGGATAGTTGAGTTGGTACTGAGGAAAGATGCTAGATCTGCTTTGACCTGAATGCCAGTGGCTTTTGCTTTTACTGCAGAACATGGTCTCTTGTTTTATTTTTGTCAATAATGTGTTACTACAGAAAGCCATATTGCTATTAAATGAGTATCTGCTATCAGCAGAAGTGGAAGGAGAGAGTTGTAGCTCCTTTAAAGTGTAATGGGTTATAGTCCTGCTGTGCTGTCATCTCTAAGTCACCATGGCAGCTGTACTGCAAGTGCTGCACTGTGTGATGGGCAGTAGTGTGTCCTCTGTCATTCAGAGTCTTTGTTTGCACCCTTAACCTGCTGAATAGTCAAAAGCAAGCACAGTGACCATCAATACTTCAAACTTCTTATCTGTTACAGAATTTCACAAACTTATTTGGACAACCATTGGTGTGCTTGCTTTCTCCAACAGCATATCCAAAAGCATTGCAAGGTATGTGTAGTTTGCATGTCCTGACAAGTTGCAGTTTCACTATACATCTATCCCAAACAAGTATAATTTAGATTCCTCATCTTTTCATCACTGTTTAATCCCTAAATCAGATTAGTGTTCCCTGAAGTAGTATAATAAAGTTTAGGCACTGTTTATGGCAAATAGTTCTAACAATGATGATATTTCTACAGGTTGCTTCAACGAGTGTTAGGAGGCAAAGTCTCTTCTGCGTGGAGACTCAGAAAATTGCCAGCCTAATGCTGGGATGATGATGATTAGTACTTGGGTAGCTTTATTAGTCCCAGAAAGTGAGCAGAGTCAGATTTTGAGGGGGATTGTATAGGTTCAACTGCCTGAGTATTTGAATGAAACAAGAATGTCCACATTTAAGTCTTTAGGATTTGTCAGCATTTTTTATCACTCGTTTCCATTATGACTTTTGTGTTATGTGCTCAAAATAAAGAAATAGGCCTCCTACAATTCATGAGAAAAATCTCATTTCTCTCGATGTTAACGCACATCTCCAGCCAGCCTTTATTGCCAGTCATTGCATCATCTCCAGAGCAGATCTGCCACGAGAGGAGAGGAGATGTAACTAACACAGTTCCTCTGTTACAGAATTTAGTGGGTGAGCGACTCCATTCTGTGGCAGGGACAGCTTTTCTGTTTCATCTGCCAAATGTAGCTCTTTGTCTATTCATTTATTTCTTTTTATGATTTTTTTTTTTTTAGATCAGTCTCAGCGGGGTAGCCTCTTCACACTCTTTCTGAACAATCCTTTAATGGCATTCCTGTTTGTCTCTGGATTATCAAGCATGCGCAGAGGACTGTGGGAGAAGTGTCAGGATTACCTTAGAAAAATCAACCGAGACATTGCCCAGCTGCTGACCCACTCCCGGTCCATAGGTAGGTGCCTGCAGCTGCACAGCTGACCCTCAGCACCCCTCAGATGCAGGTGCTGCTCTTGCTCAGCCTCTGAGGGACAGAACAGGCAATGAGGGGAACACACAAGAATTCCTAGTGGTTTCCCTCAAGTTTGTTCTTTAAAAAAAAAAATAAGAAGTTCAGCCTTTCTAAACTGAGTTTTTTGCCTTCTCTACAGATCAGTCCTTTCTTCAGTTTTTTGGGGATGAATTTCTTCGCTTGCTTCTCACGAGATTTATCTTCTGTTCAGCTACTATGAGGATGCACAAAATTTTCCGGGTACGCAGGAATTCCTGTCCCTCTGTGAGGAGGATAGTCCAGTGCCCACAGAACTGCTCTGCCTCCTGACAGAAGGATCTTGGGGCTGAGCAGGTCACTGTGACCTCAGAAAGACAACTGGTGCTCACATGCTAATGCCTGCAGCTCTTGTTGAGTCTGGGCTTTTGTATCTCTCCAATGGCATGAAGCCTTAGACTTGCTAAATCCTTATTCCTCTACATAAGTAGCAGACACACTCAAATTCATTTATGTCACTGAACAGCCTTGTCTGCTAGAAAAATTCCACTTAATAATTCAAGATTATTATTTCTACACAACTAAAAAGGTGTAGAACGAGAATAGAAGAGGAAGTGGGAAGGAGTAGGATGTTATTGCTGGAATGCATTCTAGTGTGAATGGATTTTGAAGTCACTTTGTAGTGTAAATTAATAAGCTAAACAGGAAGATGGAGTTTTCCCTCCCTGTTGGCTAGTGCTGTGCCAACAGTGGAGTCTGCATCTGGATCAACACCATTTCATATATGTGAGTGTTGGCAGATAAACTGCCCACTCCCTTTTCATCACAGCAGAACAACCTGGGAGTTGAAGCACAGCAAAGTACAGAGTTCCTCTTGCCTAACTGCAGACTTTAGTGGCTTTCCCAGCCTAAGTCAGCTACCTGGGCTGCTTTGGCACCAGGGAAAAGCAGCAGGTCTTCTGTTAGTGGGATAGACTTGCCCCCAGTGTCTTAGATAGTTGTTTTAGGCTGAGATGAATCTCCCACTGGAGATGCTTACATGTCTGTAATGTCCAGAAATGAACTCCAGCATAAGAGGTAAGTGTATGTGAAGTTTTTTGTCTTTTCTTTTTGGCAAGGCTTCTGTGAACATGTTACTGATTTAGATGATGAGGTGTTTGTAGTGCATTGCCCCAGGGACTGTCTCTGAGTCAGTGGGAAGAGGAATCAGGAAATGCCAGAGTGTTTTCTCTCTGGCATGCTAAACAGATCAGGATACCTCTTAGGTGAGGTTGGCCTTTTGCAGCCTTCTTCCTAAAGGGTGTGAAAATAAATGAATGTCTGTTTCTTTTTGTTTTCACTGTCATCTAGCAGGAGACTCGAAATTATCCAGAATCTTACCCTCAGCTGCCACGAGATGAAACGGTGGAGAACCCTCACCTCCAAAAGCACATTTTGGAGCTGGCTTCCATACTGGATGTTAGGAATGTTTTCCTGGAAAACACCCTCGATGACTATTAAAAGGAACTGTCTTACTACAAAGGGGTTTCCCTGGCCACAGATTTTGAATGGTGCAGTTTTATAATGTGAAAATCATAAAAGGAAGTACTTGATTTTATTTTTAAATTTAGGACCATTATTTTAAGAAGTAATACTAAACAGCTGTTAGTTGAGCTGTTCCATTCTGTATGGGGTCAATTTTATAAGCTGAAGTTTTCATGTCTTTTAAATGTTAAAGAATCACTAGAGGTTTATTTCTGGTCTTGTGGCTGTCAACCACATTTCCAACAGCTGATCCTAAGTGTAGAAGTATTATTGGTTACCTTTACCCCACGTTTGTGGAAATCATTTATTTTTATACAATTTTAAGAAATTGGAAAAAAAAAAAATCAATAGAAAAAAAACAAGTATTTTATCCCCAAAGAGTCTGGATTTGAAATGGTAAAGATGGAACCACACAGTGCAAACCAACAATAGCAATAAACCAGAGTCCTTCATAACAAATATATTTTTTCAGTGTTAGGCAAGTAAGTAGACAAAACTGTGGACAATTAAGTTGCATTTGGAGCAGTGGGTTTGAAGTGAAATTGTCAAGATACTTAATAATCCCTTTAAATTGGACACAGTGATTTTCCAGATGAGCTCTGTGCTGCTGGGGACAGGAGTCCCACCCTGCCTGGCTGGGCAGCTGATCAGACCTGACCGAGCCCCTGGCTCACTGTCGTGGCTCATCTTGCCATTCTATTGCTGCCATGGTTTCCCAGGAGGGGACACTCTTCACTTTGAGGTACTAGATAGAAATTCTTACCTTTCCAGCAGGTGTTTCCCTCCTGTCTGTGTGTGGATGGAATGTGTGGCTCCTGCAGTGTTACCAGTCCCTGACAGGAGCCAAAAGAACGTTCCCTGTAGTGCTGCCTATGAACCCTCCCTGCCACTCATTGATCTGACCTGTCTGTGCTGGATCCCTCTGCCCTGGGAGAGATGCTGATGCTCCTCTTGCAGCTTAAACAAAGTGGGTGCTGCCCTAAATCCCTGTTGATGTTTTGCATGCCCACCACTGCATCTCAGTCCTTCTGTGAACCAGTGAAACTGAGGGGCTGTAATGATACCTGGTAGCACCACAGGCTCCCTCAGCCCATAGTGCTCAGTTTGTGTACACTGAGGAGGACAGTGGCCTGTGTAAAGGCACTTGCTGGAGAAGGCAGTTCCAACAAAAGTGCTTGCAGCCTCATTTGGACTGTTCTGCGCTCCTTGCAGAGCTGGAAGACCTCTTGCAACTCCTGACAGTGAGTGTGAGCAAGGAGATGAAAATATCTTAAACTATTTAATGAAAAAGTCTGTTGTCACTGTTCTGTGGGCTGCTAGAAAACAAGTGAAAGGACAAGTCTGATCAGTGGTTTTATGTCTCTGTTTTTAGGTAAGAATGCAGAACTTGGTGACTACCACGGTAGGGCTGTTTGCAGAGCTGTCAGAAGGTATGGTCTAGTGAGCTGGAGTAGTGCAGGGCTCTGGCAGAGTCCACTGAGCAGAGGAGAGCACAGTAAGGAACAGCAAGAACTGCTGAGCGTAGCTGGGAAGTTTGCATGAAGGTTCTTTGTAGCTGGGCTGAAGCTTATGCCACCCACTCTTTACTTTCCCACGTGTACAAATGTCTGTGAATGCTCATGTTTGTTGTGAGCAGTCCTGACCCCCCCACCCCTCCAACCACCACTTGGTGCTGCTCCCCTGTGGACTATGGCAGGACTTCATTACCTGGGATGTGGAGTTTATTTTACAGAGTGTTTGTGTGTGTGTGTGTGCACGTGTGTTCTCGGCGTCTGTGTGTATATGTACAGTGCTCATACATCTACTGGCTGGTGTAAATTGTAAATATGTATATATGTATAGGTCCTTGTATATGTATTAAAAAGAATGAAACAGTACAATGTCTATATACAAAATTTATATATACACACATACGCCCTTTTGTATTCCATGAGGTTCTGCAGATCACTTGTGGCTGTAGTGAAGGTTGTGGCTCCTCTGCTGTTGTAATTCTTTGTTTTTGGGGACTTGCACTTGGACCTTGAAGTGATTCCCAGCTGCTGTCAGGCACGGGAGGCCCTGGTCAGAGTGCCAGGGGGACAGGAGTATACCTGTATGTACTGCAGAGATAAGATCCATGTGTTCTTAGCTGGTGATCTGCCTTTCTTCCTGGCAGGAGGTCCCCAGTCAGTCAAAGGTGGGGTTGTCTGTAGACACTAAAGATGCAGAAGGGCTTTAATGCAGCAGCAAGAGGTTTTTCTGCTGCTCCTCCACAGCAGTGTGCAGCTTGCATGGAAAGAGGGAATTTGCTGTTCCCCAGCTCACTGCCTTCCAATCAAATGCTCTTGTTTTGCTTTAGCTTTTGCTGTTCTCATTTGGGTTCTGTATATCTGGAAAAGAGATTCCTAAGCATAGGATGATGGTTCCATGAGTGTGGGCTGGTCAACCCCTGGGATGCTGCTCGTTAGCTGACTGGGAAAGCCTTGATGGACCCAGTCTGGAGGCCTTGCTTGTGATCTGAGAGGCTTCTAATGCACTTGGCAGCCCTGAGAAGAGGTTCTGTTTGCTTGTCACCGAGTGGGTCTAAGAGGAGAATGCATGTTTGTGAAACCAACTTAAGTCAGAGTGTAGGAGGAGAATATAAGGCCTTGGAAACTCGTTTAGAAGTTGAACTTGCCAGTGATGACTGTCCATGTTAAAAATTGCTTCTTGAGGCCCCTCCTTCCTACCTGCTGCCCTGCTGTTCAGAGGTACAGTGCTGGCAGGGTATACAAAGGTAAAGGTTTCACTCCTCAGCAGGAGTACGAGAGCTCTCGCTGTGAGCACAAGGCTGGTACCCTCTGTCACTCGAGCTCAGAGGGTGAGTATCTGGTCTTGGATCCTGAGCCACCCCCTCCCTCCCCACCCGAAACAACTGCATTCAAGGTGAAAATATTGATATATCCCCTCCAAGTAAAGGCTTGTCTTGTTTCAACTTACTAAGTCATTCTAAACTTGTGCTACTGTGTGCTGTGGTCGTAGGTACTTCTCGATGTATGCTTGTTATGTACTGAAGAAAAACTTGGTCTCTGTATCTAGCAGTGCTCGGTGTGGAAGCGAAGCAAAGGCTGAACCATTTCTAAATGAGAAGAGAACAAATCCTTTTCTTCTCCAGCCTGACACCTTCCCTCTTGCCTCGCTCTCCCTTCCTCCATTTATCTTTTTGCTGACGTCCCTGGAGAAGACTTGCCACCAGCAGGCAGAGCTGAAATAAAGGGGTAAACTCTGCACGTAACTCACTGAGAGTGGGCACTGGACTGAGCCTGCCCAGAGCCCAGCCTGCAGCAGGGGGTGCTGCAGCCAGACCCTCGGGCAGCAGGCACTGCATCTGCTCCTCTTCCAGCTTAGGAACATCCAGCCAAAGATCCTGCTGCTGCCCTTTGACTTCCCCCTCTGACTCCTCAGAGTAACAGTGAGAGGAATCCAGGGCTGTGAGTTTTTCATTGCTCTGGGGCTGTGCTGTATCACTTTGCTTCATGTGCAGGCTGAATGGATCACTAACTGTGAGCTGTGCAGACTGGACTGGCTCCCTGGAGCGCTCTCTTGAGAAGTTTCAAGATGGTTTGTTGGGGTAGCTCATCAGAGTAACATCCATCGTCAGGACTCGCTAAACCCCTCAAGACTGTTCCCCAGGAAGCTGCTCAGTCTTGTCTTTTAAGGACCGTAGGAAATGGATTGGGAGGGGGACAGGAAAATAGGCTTCAAATAATCATCTTCCAAAGCTGCACCTCCAGTAGTTCTGGGCAGGCTTCTCCTCGAAGGATGGGATCAAAGTGCTGCTCCAAGATCCATCTTGTGAAGCACCTCCCCTGCTCCCTTGTGCTGTAAACTCCATGCTGTGCTTCGTCTGCTTTTCCTGAAAACTAAAGAGCTTGGAATCTGTCTGAACAACTTGTTTTGTCTTGAGGCTTCTTTTACAAAAGCTTTATCTGTGTTAACGATTCTTCAGGAACTGTTCTGGCTCCAGAGCCCTCCTCTAGTCCTGCCCGGGCTGGGAGGTGGCTGCTTAGCGCCGGTGGCTGGTGTGTGGCGGCTGCTGGGACAGCTCCAGGGGAAAGCGCTGGAACCCCCCCTGCTCCGGGGGCTGCTCCGGGGGCTGCTCTGGGTACCTGCAGCCGGGCTGGGTGTGAGGGATGCTGGCACGGAGGACAGGGGCAGAGATCTGCAGAGCAGAGATCTTACATTCCTGACTCCCTTAAATATATATTTGATTTTTTCTTATATGTATGATTTTTTTAGAGCAATGCTGTTTCTGTGGCCAAATGTATTGCAGGTTCTTTGAAGCTCTGGATGGCCAGAGCAGAGCAGGGGAGGAGCACAGGGGACACACGTACCTGCTCTGCGTCCAGGAGTGACAATAAACCACCGTCTATTTATTCCCCTCTCCAAACCCTTCCTCTGCCAAGACAGAGGAGATTTAATTCGCTCTTTAAATTGGGCAGATCTTGGGGGGAATTGAGAGTGTCTGAGTTCCTCCTGCCCCGCCCCACACAGCTGCTCTGCCCTTAGAGAACCGAGCAGCCTCCAGCACGACTCCGAAAGGCACCAGCAGCCCCAAGAGCTAAAGGCCGGTGCGAGTCTCAGCCCCGCTGCCGGTGCGGTCCCCGGGAGGCGCTTATCGCTGCTCCAGGGCTGCGGGAGGAGCAGCCTGAGCCGCACAGCCCGCGTGTGCCCGGCCCGGAGCAGGGGGAGGGCGGGACAGGGAGCGTTCCGAGCCCGGTGCGTGCGGGAGCTGCCTCTGCGCATGGACAAGGAGCGGTTTGTGCCGCGGAGCATCAGATGCTTTACTACCACAAGTCATTT
This sequence comes from Ceyx cyanopectus, assembly GCA_013401355.1. NCBI lineage: Eukaryota > Metazoa > Chordata > Aves > Coraciiformes > Alcedinidae > Ceyx > Ceyx cyanopectus. The sequence continues at coordinate 28,853 of VYZU01000188.1, read as the reverse complement.
TATAGTGAATTGGTTCGAAGTTATTTTACAGCCCCGTGCTTGTATATCGTATTTTGGTAAAAACGGCTATTTTACTTATATATAGAAATCTATAAATAAACCATTTTTTGGAGCAAAAGAGGCTTTTCTACTTTTCCTCAAGGGCTCTGCCAAGCGCCGAGGCGGCGGGACCTGCCGGGGGGTTGGAAAGGATTCCCTGCGCGTTCTACGCTCCGCCTGAGTCCCGCCGGTGCTGCCCCCGCCGCTCATCAGCCGCTCTCGGTGCCCGGTGTGTTCGGGGCCGAGCCGCGGGCTCCGCGGGGCCCTTCGCGTCCCTTCGCGTCCCGTCCCGCTCCCACCCCGTCACCGCTCCCGCTCCCCTCTCCTGCCCCGCCCCGTTCTGCTCCTACCCCGCCCCGTCCCGCTCCCGCCGCTGCCACGGAACCCGCGGCGCGCGCGGTGCCGGTATCTCGGCCCCGCCCCCTTGCGCCTGCGCACGGGCTCGCGCCGCTTCCGGCCCGCGCGGCACTTCCGGGTCAGCGGCGGCAGGAGAAGCGGTGGCGGACCCGGGCCGGGCCATGGGTGGTGAGGACTGCGGGAGCTGGCGGGCCTGGGGAAGCGGAAAGCGGCGGGGGCGGGCCGGGAAAGGCCGGGAAGGGCCGCAGCGCTCGGGCGGGGGCCGCGGGTGCCTCAAAATGGGCAGCAGCGGCCGCCGCGCATCGGGCTGCCGGGCACGGGCCGCCCCCGGCTTCCCTCGGGGTGGGTCGGGCTGCGGAGGGAGGCCACTCGGGATGCGGAGGCCGGCGGGGCCGGTAGTGCCGCCGAAGGCGGTCACAGCTGCGGTTCGTTCGGGGGTGGGGGGGCTTTTAAAGGGTTCTGTGCTGGGAGACCTTTTTGTTAGGGTACGATACCAGATGTGATCTTAAAAGGCGTTTAGTTCCCGTTAAGTGTTTTAACGGGGGCAGAACTCGGCGTCGTGGAAACCGTATGTCTCCAATTTGCAGGTGCTGTCGGGCTATGAAGGCTTTAATGGAACTAGAACTGCACTAAAACAGTGGATGAGGCACCAAATTGCACCTCGACATCTGGGAGCTGCGAACGGGGCGTCAGTGTATTAAACGTAGCAGAGGGGGTGGCTTTACAGGGTCCTCGGGCATCGCAGAGCTGCAGAGCAGCACCATGTTTGCCAGGTTGAAGAAGAAGATTGCAGAGGAGGCAGCAGTGGCTCCCCGGCCTGGAGGAGCTGCCAGGATCCCCAGGTCCATCAGTAAGGAGTCCATTACCTCGGTGGGAGCAGACTCAGGAGATGACTTTGTAAGTTACACCTGCCTTTGAACCCTGATTACTCTGGGAGCAGTTCTGTGTTGGCTTTTTTGACCTGTGATTACTCTTGGAGCATTTCTATGTTGGCTTTACAGAGGAGCACCTTAAACCCACTGCATGAGCTGAGTAAGTGTGGTGGTGTCTCTAAGTTTATGTCTCAATGGGTAAATGAATCATTAGCTAGAGTACACTGAAGAGAACATGTCTGTGTGTTGACAGTAGCTGTTCCCAGGAGGGTTATATTCTCATGTAACCATGAGTTACAAAGCTGACTTGGTGCAGAACGTGGTTAAACAGACATAGAATACTGATGTAAGGTGTAGTAACAAGATACCTGCTGTTGAGGTAAGTAGAGAAGCAGCAAGACAGGAGGCCAGATCCTGGTTCACTCTCACCTCACTGGGAGCCTGTGCTCACCCCTTGGCTCCCTGCTTCTCTCTGTCCCTGCCAGCAGTGTGTGTGTGGTTTGGTCACACTCCAGACTGTTGTAGTTCCTGCAGAGTCTGCTTTGAACTCTTCCACAGTGCAGCGTGGTGCAATTCCAGCAGCACGTGGGTTAACAGACCCTCTGCTGCCTCTGTCTGTGCATTTCTGAAAGCCTGGATTAGGACACAGTGTCACACCACTGCTGGATTGCTGCAAGTCACCTCATTGTTCCCTTCTGCTGTCTGCAAAACAGAGAAGTTATTTATGGGGTTGAGTTTTAACTTACTTTTGCTGAAACTCAGCAGAAATTCCAGTTCTGTTCAGCAGAAAGTTGGAGCTCCTCGTGTTTAAATGCATTTTTACAATAGAAATATATTGGTTTTGTGCTTGCCTCGCTTGGTTGGGGTTTTTTTTGCACTTAATTGTTCTTGTGGTGAAATTTCATTCACTGTTTTGAGATCTTAGAGAACAGAAAACCAGTAACAGCAACAGCTGAAGTCTTGAGTGGTTTTCAGAAAACCTCTAAGAACAGGTTGGTTTAGCTGCTCTTGGTGTTGATGTTGATGGAGCAGAAGACCCCCCAGAGCATCCCGAGTCATTTCTGCAGGGGGTTTTGCATGGAGTGAGCTGTGTGTGGCAAGCCAAGACCCTGGTGCTCAGCAGGCTTGCCCTCCCTAAGCCAGTTGCTATTTAGTTTGGAATTACTTAGTTTTTCCAAAGATTTTTGCTTTGCCCCACCTGTCCTGCAGAGCCTGGCTCTGTCCCCCCTTAGTTTCTGTGCTGTGCTGGTTCCCCAGCAGTTTGAGCAAAGGGGTTTTAGCCAAAGCTTTTCTGGGGAGCATCTGATGAGCAGTCTGGCCTTGCAGAGGGGGCTGTTGAAGCTTTTTCTCTTTGCCTTCTTCAGCACTTCTCACACTTTCAGCTGTGCCAGGGCAGCTTTCCCCTTGCTGTGAAGCTGCAGCGTGGCTCCTGGGAGGGACAGTGTTTGCTGGGGGGGGTGTGGATGCCAGGGCTGCTTGTTCCCAGTGTGGCAAGTTACACCAGTGTTGTTTTCCTGCCAAGGCTTCTGATGGAAGCAGCTCCAGAGAGGATCTGTCATCCCAGTTGTTCAGAAGAAATGAACAAATAAGAAAGCTGGAGGTCAAGCTGTCTGGTAGGTGTCCACACACAGAGCACCCTGTTCCTAGAAGTGTTTCAGTTTTTTTCCAAGCACATGGGGTTGTTGGGGGGGTTGGAAATGGGTTTGTAATGACCCTGCCAACTGTCACAAATCACCATTATAAGGGTGTTTGTACAAGGTGACTGACTGCTGGTGTCACAGCCTGTTTATGGGGTAGGGCTCAGTCCCCATGCATCACACAGCATATTGCTCCACTTGTCTTTTGCTCAGGGTAGGTAAAGGTTTGTTTCTGGTGGGATCTAAGCTTTCTGGGGTTGACAGGAACGTGTTGCCATCCTTAAAGGAGTGAACTTCAGAGTGAAGAAGCAGCAAAGGGTCCAACATTCAAGTTTTGAGGCTTTTTTTTTTCTTCTTTTGAAGATGGCACCTTGCTCTGCTCTGACACCCCCACACCCCAGTCTGGGGAGCAGGCCAAATAGCATCCTGCTGCTGCCCCCAAAGCTCATGGAAGGCCTTGGAAAATAAGGAAAGGTTGTAGCCAGCTTAGGGTTATTTTCATTGATTCTGGAGACATACCAGACTCCTGTCCAGCTCGAGAAAGCAGAGGATTAAAAATAACTTCCCATTGCAATTGGAAAGGGCAGAGTGTTCACCTGTTTGCCCAAGGTAAACTCAGTGCTGGCTGTGGCTCAGTGCCAAGAGACTCCAGCAGGCAGCACAGCCAGCCAGTCACTCCTTGCCATGGCACACAGCTTCTCCAGGGTCTGTTTAGTTTGTTTTGGGGTTTTTTTTTCTGCCTGCCTGGTCTGTTCTGCTCAGCAGGCACCATAGTGGTGAGGGGTTGTTCTCAGCAACACTGTGACTGCAGCAACAGGCAGCACAGAACCCGGGTGCAAGTGTTGGAATTGCCCCATCCTCACATCCTCCCAGAGTCAAACAGATCTCAGCTCTTGAATGAGTTAAAAATGGGGGTAGTTCTGTGTTCTCTGCTCCTCNTTTTGGGGTTTTTTTTTCTGCCTGCCTGGTCTGTTCTGCTCAGCAGGCACCATAGTGGTGAGGGGTTGTTCTCAGCAACACTGTGACTGCAGCAACAGGCAGCACAGAACCCGGGTGCAAGTGTTGGAATTGCCCCATCCTCACATCCTCCCAGAGTCAAACAGATCTCAGCTCTTGAATGAGTTAAAAATGGGGGTAGTTCTGTGTTCTCTGCTCCTCCTGTTTGTACCATTTACCCCGTGGACAGTGCAGAGCTCTTTGCTACTGTTCATTGTTACAGTCACCCAAGTTTTCCTCAGCAGGAATGATTTTCTGTCTGAGAAAATCATTGTCATTTTCCACTCATCCTTTTTTCTTTTTTTTTTTCTTTCTTTTTTTTTTGTTTGTTTTACCCCTGAAAATTTCCCTCCCCCATGTGTGTCCATGCCTGGTCTGTGCTTCTCCCTCCTGACACAAGATTACGCTGATCAGATCCGAAACTTGCAGAAGATAAAAGAGAAGCTTGAAAATGCATTAGAAAAGCACCAGGATTGTATGTACTATCATTCCTCTTTTATTTTTAAATTTAAGTTAAAAACTGTTCTGGTTGGAAGGAAAGAGGTTTGATGTAAAGATGTTTTAATGATTTCCTTTCAAACTGTGCACCTCCAGGTTGTGAAGAATTAGAACACAAGGCCTTGCTTTATTTACAGTGTAATAAGAGCAGTTGGGTGTTGAACAGGGTAGTTGTTCTCCTCCTCCTACCCAGTTTGGAGCTAACAAGTGGGAGGGATATTTCTGAAGCCTCCAGCTTTGTTCTAGTCCAGTGGGGAGCAGCACTTCTGTTTGTGCTATTTCTGGTGCTTGTCCCGTGCACAAGCAGTGTGAGGTAAGAAGTGGCAGTGCTAGAGAGGCAGGATGGGGCTCATGACTTGCAGAAGCAGCTCTTTAAAGTTATAAATAACTTAGAGTTGAGAAGCAGTTGAAAGATGAGTTTTTAATGCAGCTGGTGTCTCTCTGTTGATAGCCTCCATGAGGAAGTTCCAGGAGCAGAATGAAGCTCACCAGGCCAGTCGAGCCAAGATGGCTGAAGGAATGGCCTTGGCCTTGGAAAAAAAAGACCAGGTAACAGAGCTCAGACAACTGCCCCTGGGTGTCTGGGGATCTGAGTGCATGCCCTGGGTGTTTTAAGCAGGTGTCACCATGAGTTTGAGCAGTTGCGTGGTGCTGGGGAAGGAGCAGGGGCTGTCTTCAGGTGACTTGTCATCCTCTGGGCTGTGCTCTCTGGTTTTAGAGCTCACAACAGTTCACTGAGGCAGGTTGTACTTGGTGAGATTCACTTGCAGCAGACCTGTTGTCATTTTGACTTGATTGGGGTTTTTTCTTCTCTCTTTTTCAGGAGTGGATGGAAAAGCTGGGTCAAGTTGAAAAGGTAAATCACCTTGGGATTTTGTGGGCTGTTCTTCCATGTGTCAGTGCCTGCCCTCTTCCAGATTTCAGGCTTTCCAGCTGTTTAGCTTAGTCTAGTCTAAAGTATCTCTGCTAAGGAAGGTTAGGAGTCAGTTAGGTGATGGTTGGATGCATTGCAGTGACTGTGACTTTTCTGAGATGTTTGCCCTTTGGTGATTTGCTCCACAGTGCCTCCTGTGACCCCAGGGTTTCTAGTTCTACCTGTAGACCCATCAAAAACCCTTAGGGCTGCAAGACAAGATTCCTTACCTAGAGACTTTAACTAAAGTCCCATTGACCTGCAATGAGCATACAGATATTCTTGGATTCATTTTTGGTTTTGTTGGTTTATCAGGAAAAAAATAAGCTTGAAACACAGTTACAAGAAATGAGGGAGCAGAGTTTGAACCTCTTCCAAAAGAGAGATGAACTGGATGAACTGGAGGGCTTTCAGCAGCAGGAAATTGCCAAAGTTAAACACATGGTAAGGTTATTTCAAACTTTTTTTCTTTCTGAATGTTTGAATGAATACCAAATAAGTGGTAGCTCTGCATTAATTTTTTTAGCCTTTATGCTTGTATACAGTTTTTGTCGGTGTCAGGCCCCTACAGTAGGTACTCACCCACAGCATCACTTAGTTTATTTCAACTCTGACTTTTCAGGGAGTTGTTTCTTGTTTAACTCAGGTCAAAACAATAGAACAGACAAGTTTCAATGAGAAGGCTGGATCAGTATGACTGGGTCATCTCTGTTGTCAAATGTTCTAATAGCTTCTGAAAAAGGAAGAGTCTCTGAGCAGAGCAGAGCAGGAGCTGGAGGCTTGTGCTGGAGAACTCGCCCACACCAAGGAGCTGCTCCAGGGTGCCAGCCACGAGTCCTCAGGCCTCAGGAAAGACCTGCAGGAGCTGCAGCAGCAGTTGATGGAGCTGGAGGCACAGAGGTATGGAGAGGTATGGACACGGTGTTCCAGGAGGAGCAGCGGGTCCTCTCCCCTACACTTGCTGCCCAGTGTTGCTCTGGGAAGGTTTGGGTGTGCAGTGAGTTGACTGAATAATTGCTTGTTTCTGATGTGCCCATGTGGATGTAATGCCAAGTTTGTGTTCTTTTTCAAGCCACTGAAAGCAGTGGTTGTTCAGGCTTTTGTAAGCTGGTTATGATCTTCTTTTTCACACTCTGAATGCTTAACTCTCACTGTTGTTAAGAAAATGTATAATCAAGCAGTGGCTGATTTTAGCACGAGGAAATCTTGTTGATGCTTAGTCCATTTTCATAAGCAGCAGAGTTATCTGCTAAAGATAATTTTTCTGGAACAGTATGTCACCTCTCTTTATTCTCTTTCTGTGAAGAGATGAACTAATGACAACTGAGACAAATGCAGAAAATAAGATCACTGCTCTGGAGTTAAGAGAACAGGAGCTACAAACTGTCATTCAGCAGCTTTCTGTAGACTTGCAAAATGTAAGTTTGAGTTAAGTGAGATTTGATTCAAAGAGCTCCTTGTCTGCAGAAGTTAGAATAGATATCAGTGACGTGGTGTGGGAAATCTGAGTTTCAAAGCAAGTAATTTCTCAACATTTTTAGGCTCGAGTTGCTGGTTCTGGATGTGAGAAGAGATTGGAAACATTACAGGTGGAGCATGAAACTCTGAAGGTGGAATATGAGCGACATAAAGAAAAGGTGAAGTGTCTTCAGATGCATCTGCTGTTGGCTGGTGTCAACATGCACATTTGTGAATGCACTGTGAATTTGAAACTTGGTGTCTAGAAAGTGTTTTAGGGTCATACTGCCTTTTTAAATAGGGCTTTTCTCTTTCTAATGGCACTTTTAAAAGTCCAACCACAATGGATCAGCTGAAAGCTTCACTACAAAAAAAGATTCTGTGATTTCTTGTTCTCACAGATGACTTTTGAATTTGCTGAGAGAAGTAAACTTACTGAACAGCTGCAGGAAAAAGTGTCTTCCTTGGAAAAAAAGCTAGGAAGCAATCTTTCAGGGGATGAACATGTGCAGGAGCTACTCAAAGAGGTAATTATACATTTATAGACTGCTTCAAAGTGCAATCTTGGATATTTATTTTTTCAGGACATACATTGCTTCTCACACACTGAAGGCAAAGCAGATTGAGGGTGTTATTGGTTAGTTCCTAATGAGAACAGAAGCAGCCTGGGTTAGAAAATCATGATGTAGGTGCTGATTAGAGTTTACATCTGGGTCATGACAGGATGCCTTTGACCTTCCCAGTCAATATTAATGATGTCACCTAGGGAAACATGATCTATGGAAGTCATGCAGTAGCATCAAACTTGCTGGTTCCAAGAGCAAAGCTGCACTGCACAGCAAAATAACTTTCATTTTAGTCTGACCTTATTAATGAAATAAAAAGAAAAACCTTAATTAAAACACCCCCCTTATTTCTTTGCCCATCCTTCCTTCCCTTCATCTCAACATAATCATCAGAAAGCTACTCTTGAGCAGAAACTGGATGAAACCAGGCAGCAGGTACTAACAGCCAGAACACATCACACCGAGACTGTGTGCCAGTTGGAAACACAGGTAAGGTAGTTATTACTTCACTACAAATTTCTCCTGTTTCCAGCTTCTTTATGCCCTGTACCTCCTCCCCTCACTGCACTTGTGCTCCCAGCTAAAGCTGAGGCTGCATGTCACATCCTTGAAAGGACTGTTGATCAGTATTTTTGGTCACCTCCTCACTGTGTGTGCTGGAAAAGGGTCTAGAGGTTATGAAGTTAGAGATTTCATGTGTCTGTCTTGAACAAATAGCTGAAGGGGAAGCATTGCTGGGTTTGGTGTAGTGAAGAGTTTTTAAAAGCAGCAGATATCAAGTAGGCACTCTCTCTGAACTGTGTGGGTTTCTGGTTTTAGTGTTCACCTTCCCCTACTGGGTCATTCCTCATTCTGCATGTTTGGTTGTTTTTCTTAATAGTGTAGATGCTGAGGGATAAGGAATTTAATGTATGGTTCTATTTTAGAATAAACAACTGGAGCAAAAAATACATATTGCAACAGAGGCATTGAAAAAGAGCAAAGAAGAAGCTGCTGAGCAGGATCTGAAGATCCAGAAGTTGGTGAGTGTCCAGCATGTTTCACTGACCAGCAGCAAATCAATCTCCAGAGGAACTCACTTCTCTGTGTGTTCTGTTACATGTTTTATTGCTGTTTGTCTCCTAAACTCATGTCTGTGTATGAGCCAAAGGAATAGTGTTGCTTCAGTTTGTATTTGTACCTCCTGGAATGGTATCCAGTTCTTGTCAAAGCTTCAGTACCACTTTAATAATGTAGTGTTCTTTCTTTCTTTCTCTTAAGCAAACTGATCTAGAAGATGAAAGGAGTAAACTACAGCAACAGATTTTAAGTGAGAAACATCAGTATGATCAGAAAGTGACTGGGCTGGAGTCTCAAATTGCTGCTCTTCAAACAGCTTGGGAATTTGATAAAACAGCTGCTCAGCACAGGATTGTAAGTACAGATGCTGTTCAGTGGGCCATGGGAGTCTTCACAAAATTATTTTAATGCCTACAAATTATTATAGACATCACATGTTGTCTGAATGCTCTTATCCAGTGCTCCTAGCATTATAACAGATCTCATACTTTGAGAAACTAAATATGAACAAAGCATTTCAAGTGTTTGCTTAAAGCATTAAAATAATTTAACTTGGTACTTAAGCTATATCTATTTTACAGAGCCAGCTGGAAAAGGAAAATGAAAATCTTAATGGAAGTAGAGAAGAGTATGAGAACTCTTTAAAAGAACAAGAGTCTGAATTGAATAAGCTAAAGGTAAGTCCTTCATTGGTGAGTGACAGTTAAATACAGAGCTGAGAATGAGAAACAGCCCACAGAAAAGTGTTACACACTCAGTACTTAGTCACAGTCAGGTTGCATGTACTTAGAGCTGTAAATGGCCTCTGGTCCTCAGTAGAAATGCATTTGAGGAGCATTACAAATGGCTGATCCTGAAACAGAATGCTTGGGTCTGCCTAAATCAGGCAGAAATAATGCATCCCAGTATTGTCAGGCATGAAGAACTTTTAAACCCTGTTAGCACAGATGAACACAGAGCAGTTCAACATCAGATTCTACTAAGTGTTCAGAACAAAAGTTAAAATCTTAAATTGGTCAGGTATTTACAGTCTTCTGACTGTAACTTGTTAAAAGCTTTTTCTGTAGCTACTCTTGAATGCATAACTGGAGTAAAGACCAGTTATAGGAAGGAGCTACTTCTTTTTAATAGAGACTTTTTAGCTACAAAATCTTTCCAGTGATGGATATGTTTGGCCTTCTACAGCAGTGCAGGAAAACCAACCAGTAACTCTCATTTGGAAGAGTAAATTGTGTGTCAAAACACCCATAAATTCTAGTTGCTTATAGATGTGGGTTTAAAGATTGGACTGACTTGATTTTAGTTGTCTCAAGTAACCTCTGAATTACTTCTGGGTTGCAGAATGAGTTAAGCAGCAGAGAGACTGTCAGTGTGGAAATTGCCAAAGCACTGGAAGAAACAAGAAAACAGAGAGAGGAATTGCAGCAGCAGGTTGGTTAATGCCACAGGATTAAATGTATTTGGGTGGTCCCCACCTTGCAAGGGACAGACTAGATTTGAACTTAATCATCCTAGTGGTCAGGACCATGAACCAGAATTGCACCCTCCCTGAGCAAGACAGGGCTGGTTGCCTCAGTAAACTTGAAACCTAAGGGTGTCTGTGCAAATACATGCACAAGAGTGTAATCAACCTAGGTGAGTTCTTCCATGGCAGGGATGTAAAACACTGCTGTCATTTTACAGGAGATTTGTCTTGTTTTGTTGTTCTTTTATTAAAAATATCATGGTGGATAACATGAGCTCGTGCTTAAGCTGGGAGCTGCCAACTGAGTAAGTCTGAACTAAGTCCCATCTTGTGAGTTCTTTATTCTCCTGGGACTGCTGTAGATCTGTGCCTGCTCAGTCCAGCTGTACATCAAAGGGGAGTAAGGGGTGTCTGCTGTCCCTCGGTGGCTGTTTTACAGCTGCCATCTGCTGGTGATGAATTGCTCTGTCCTGGTTGCTCGGTGCTTACTGGAGGCAAAGTGTGTTTTAGCTCTTACAGCACATTGACTTCAGTGCTTTTCAGTTTGCTCAGCACTGTGGAGGTCATGCCTTCTGTGGGTGTCTGGGTAGATCACAGACATCACGTTGTGTTATCTGTAACACTGATGCTGCAAAAAAAAACCCCACTTTTTCAAGGTGTAGTGTTGTCTTGTGCAGCAGCTGGGCAGCCCTGCCAGTTGTAGACACCAGCCACTGCCTTTGCTACTGATACAAGAATCCTTTTCCAGTCCTTCCCCCAAAACAAAAAATTCTAAACCTCTGAGGTATGTTTCAGTTTTGTGTTTTTAATTACTTCTGTTTGTTTGTTTGCCTGCTTTGAAGGTTTCACATCTGGCTTCCTCAATAAAGGAAAAAGACCAGCTGATTGAGGAAAAATGTGATCTGCTTCTAAAACAGAAGGAAGAACTAAACCAACTCAGACAAGGTTAGAGCAAACAAGCCTACTGCATCACTGACAGCTTCATCCAAGTATAGGCTCTAGTTCTGGGCTTGCCTGGGACACTAGAATAAATCTACATTTATCTTTCATATTTAATTTATTACAGTTTTCCAAATCTTGTATCCTTCAGTAACAATTGGACAGTATTTCTATTGCATCCTTAAAAAACATAAGTGATCATAAAAATATGATCACTTTTAAATCAGTCTTATGCTTATATACCACAATTTAGTGTTGTCACAAGCCTGTGTCAGCAGCCACTTGTGCTCACAGCTCAGCCCCAAGTGTTGCTGTCCAGTCACAGCACAAGTCACACAGATGTTTGATGGGGGTGTTTCTAGAGCAGCTCTAATGGTGGTGTTAAGCACTAAGAACACCCTGATTTCCAGGCAGGATGTTCCTTTGCAAAAACACAGTGAGCTTGGGTGGCTGAAATTCCACTGTTGTTCTGCCTGTATGACAGAGCAAGGCACAAAGATCAGGATTGTCACTAACTGGCCTCATTTGAGAAAGATAACTAGAAGGTCCTGTTTGATTCAGCAGACTGATACTAAGCAGGTCTCTCCTGTCTCAGACCATGAAGCTGTCGTGCTGCAGGCACAGAGGTTGCAGTCTGACATAGAGGCGAGTACCAGCCGGGCAGCAGAGAGAGAGGACGTGGCAAGGAAGGAAATTGATGAACTGAAGCTGCAGATACAGGAGTTCCTGCTGGCCAGGGAACAGGAGAGAAATGTGAGTGCAGTTGCAGCTCTGATCTGTTCAGATTTCTCGGGATAATAAGCAGGTGTGGAAGAGCCCACAGGTCTGTCATGCCTGGTGATACCTGCAGGGAGTTGTCTGCTCTGACAGCCTGTGTGTGACCTGAAACACCAGCATTGGACACCATCATTATTTGTTGTTCCCTGTCTTCTGACAGAAAACATCTTTATTTAAGATCTGTGACTGGTTTGTGACAGACCCTTATTTTATTTAACTTGGGATGTCTTGGGAGAACTCTTGTGAAACCAGTGAGATATAGACCCAGAATAAGCAGGCCAGTGAGAGATGGAACCACCAATGCTCTCTGGCTTAAAGACAACCACCATACAAAAACAACCACTAAAAAGGAACCTAGCTTTTTCCCTGAGGAGTGTTCATGGGCTGCAAATGCCATGATATCTCTCTAATTCTTGTCATATGTATAGGTTTCAGAGCTAGAGGAATCTACAACAGCATTGAATGACCAGCAGTTCCATTCTCCAGAAAACCGTGTGCTGGAACAGAATGGAGAGGTAGCAGCTGCAGATGTCCTGCAACTTCAGAAGGATAACAGAGAGCTGGAGCAGCAAATTGCTGAGAAGAACAAGGTGAAGTGAAACAGTAGAAAGAGCTGTTAGTCTTTCCCCTTTTCATTAGGAAGACAAACAATGGGTGCTGCTTGTACTGCAGCCTTAGAAGAATAGGCTGACCAAAATGGCAGATCCACTTTGAATCCAGTATCCTGTATTTTTTCCCTCCTCTGAATTGTATAATGATCTAACAACTGGATAAAAACTGCACCCAGAGTTACAGGAAACCTTATCTATTTTGGAGGAAAGATGCACCAAATTTTACCACTTACAGCTTTCCTGCAGAGCCCTTTTGTGTGAAATCAGTTCACTTCCCTTGTGCTGTCCCATGAAAGCACAAGAATCCTGTCACATGCCTGCTGTGTGTGCAGCTAGAAAGGCAAGACACTCAGGTTGCTTTTTCAGAGCTGTCAATGTTGTGTAATGATTGTTCCAGGTATCTGTAGGTGAAAATGTATCTTGACAATACTGTGTTAACACCACCCTTTGCTGTGCTTACAGATGATAAAGCAGCTACAGCAAAGAATGGCAGAACTAAAGAAGACCCTCCAGAAAGAGTTGGTAAGGGCTGTGTTTTTTCAGTCTCTTCAGCTGGCACTTGCTGACAGCTATTTGCACTACCTATTCCAAAAGCATGACTGCTGCTTAGAAAGTAATTCTTTTCCAGGCAATGTTTGCATTTTCCTCATGTTTGCAGGCATCTTTAGAGTAAGGAATCACATTGTTCTGGATTGTTCATTGAATAGATGGTGTGACAGGTAGCTTTCAGCACTCAGCTCTTGCAATGGAGAATTTCAGCTACAGAAGACCTGTGTTTGGTAATCTGGGGCATTTAATACATTCCTGTAGAGTGAATGTGTTTTGATTGCTACTCAGCTGCCCTTCAGCTAAGTTTCACCATGGGAGTAGTACCTGGCCCAGCTAAACTCCCTTGGGGATACCTAAGGCAGAGGGTTTTTATCTCAGACCCAGATCCCCTCCCAGTGTCAAGCTGACATTCAGTCTGCAATGTACTTTTCTTTTTCAGAAAATAAGGCCTGACAGTGAGGTACCTGAAGTACGTGAAAAAGCAAATTCTGAAGTGCCTAATGCTTCTGTGACTGTCACAAACAACTCCGACTTAAATGACTCCAGGGAGATAAACTTTGAATACCTTAAACATGTTGTACTAAAATTCATGTCCTGCCGGGAATCTGAGGTAAAGTTTCACCCTTCTCTTTCTCAGTCTGTCTAGAATCTGTCACCTCTTAGCTGCTAAGGACACTCCCATGCCAGTTCCAGACTCCTACGCCCAAAAAGTGGTTGACTGATTCAGCATGGTGAAGCAAAATATCAAACAGGGCTATGTTTGGAAGTACAGATTATTATAAACTAAATGAAAGGAAAATGTGGATTTTTAAGAGGTAGTTATATCTGGAAGTTAAAGATCTGAGGCAGCAAGGCATTCCCTATGCACTCCTCTAAAAAGCATAAGGAGTATCTGTTACAGTGGTTTGTACATGTTAAAAAGACAGAAGAAAAAACCTCAAGAAAAAGTCATAAACCACTTGCTGTTGATCTGTAAGAGGCAACTCCTTGTGCATTTCACATTCTCCACATTGTGTCAGAAAAGTTAAAGGTGAAAAAGTCTTGCCTACAGTAAACTTTGCTCAACTGCAAGTTGATGAGTAAGAGAAACAATTATGCAGCTCCCTGGTGTCCTGAGTGCCTGAGTACTTTACCTCTGCATCATTTTTTCCTGCCTACAACCTGGTTTGATCAACTCTTCAATGTCTCAAATCCCTAGGATGCCACAGGAGCTTCATCTCTGTTCTCACTAACCAGGCTCCTCATTCCTCATCTTTCCCCAAAATATGCAGAGCAACACTAAAGACCAGAAAGGCAGGAGATGGGAGACAGGCCATCCTAGTCTGTTGGGATGGGGGATAATGGAAGAGTTTCTGCTGCTTTGCTCTGCTCTTTGCAGCTCTGACTAAAAAGTGTGTGACCAAACCTACAGAAAAACTGCTGCTCCACAGTCCTGAACATGGAGCCTGAGAGCATTGTAAGCAACAAAATACTGTGGTTTCTTTCAGGCATTCCATCTAATTAAAGCTGTATCTGTGTTACTGAATTTCTCAGAAGAGGAAGAGAACATGCTTAAAGAAACATTGGAGTACAAGGTGAGGGTTCTGTTCCACTCCTATCTCTAACAGGATGCCCAGCAAGAGGGAATGAAAATGACTAGATGCTGGGAGATTGAGAGAAGTATCATTTCCCAGTGCTAGCTACAGTAATAAATGCAACTTGTTAATAAAATATTAGCTAATCACATCCTTACATGTTGGAAATTGCCCATTTCAGTGGGGGAAATGTCACCTTCCCAGAGATCCAGAGTAGCAGCAGCACAGCCTTGCCCAGCAGACTCGGTGTGTGTAGGGAGGCTGGAGCCCCTCGTTCCAGTAGAGCCAGAGGTTTAAAAGCAGGAAGATGAATTCTTGATTTTGAAACTGGGCTTAGACACCTGCTTCTGTTTGTCCTTTCCCTTGTATAAAAGAGATCTGCATGTCCTTGGCTATGTGGCTGTTAGTGAATATCCATAAACAGGCTCTGGCTCAGATCCTTTCATGTCCTGCTGTCATCTCTGCCCACGCAGGGAGCTGGACATGTTTGGTCTGTGTGAGTTCAGCTGAGGGGAATTTCCTCACCACCTTGGTCAGCTTTAATACTACACTGACTACAGCTACTGTGTTTAAATGACTGCAGAGTTGTAATTATTTTAAAGAAATACATCTGACTTTAATCTTCTTAATCTGCATCTGTGGGAGAAGGATGTAGTCCTTCCAGGTGTGACTGTGTGAAGCTATCTTCGCTTCTCCAGTCTGAAACACTCTGTTTAGAAACAGCTCTTTCCATCAGTGATGGGGAGGTGCCAATGTACCATAGGCTGTTTTTTTCAGGCCTTAAGCTCCTTCAGGGTGTGAGCTGAGCATGATGATTGTTGTGCTTCCCTGCCCTAGATGTCCTGGTTTGGGTCCAAGCCGTCTCCGAAAGGCAGCATCCGGCCGTCGATCTCGAGCCCAAGGACACTGTGGCCTTAAGGGACCCTGAGGACAGGCACTCAGCACCCAGCCACTTCTTTCTGTGACAAGAACGCTGCACACACTCAGCCAGGTGTGTCTTAATCACTGTCATTGCAGTATTTTGTACAAGAACTTCTGACCTGTTTACAAAACTAATACTGTGCAAGGAGAGATTTTCACTACGAACTGAAACGCCTCCTCTGGGCTGGATTCAGGGACCATTGTCTCCATGGTCTCTTGATGGAATTCAGCTCCTTGTGCTCCTGGGTGTGGTTTCCTTGGCACCAAAGGGAAGCCAAGGCCTCCCTAGAACCAGTGCTGGCAGCTGGGGCTCCCAGCCTGCGTGTCCCTGGTGGTTACAGCTCCTCTGGTGGAGGGTGAGAGCTGAGAGGGTCTGGGCACAGGACAAGCTTCCCTGTCTCGCTGTGGAAAGCAGTGTTGGCAGCACTGCCTGGGGCTGTGGTGGTTTGAAAGCCTTTCAAAGAACAGGAGCAGGAGCTTTAACCAAAAAAAAAAAAAGAAAGAAATCTGCCTTGCCTTGTTTTACTGACATAACAGAGTTCACGGTTTTTCATATCACTGTGTAATTTAAGGTGCATATATCCTGGCCTGCAGTCCTGAAGGCTGCACGTTGATGATGATTATTTAATTTGAGAGCACAACTTTAGAGTTGTCTGATTTTTACTTTTCTTAAAGAAAAATAATATTTAAAATGGTCTTAATTATAGTACCTAATACTCAGTCGCCTTGGAAACTAATCTATTAGCCTGTACTTCGGGGTGTTAGCAGTGGGAAGAAGGGGTAGGAAACAGATTTAAATTTTTAAAGCTAAATTCCAGGTATTGTAAATGCACACTGAGAATACCTTTTATTTAAGAAAAATAAAAGAAATAATCTAGTGACAAAGGTTGAACAATACTGCTACTAAACACTTTGATTTTAATTCTATTTTTTTCTTCCAAGTCTGCTAGCAACAAATGTTCATAATGATCAGTATCTGCCTCTTTGGGTGTGGTTTTCTGTACTTCAAATACTGAAAAACTGTTATGAACATGTAGTGGGCTGTGAACTGTGTCCCAGCTTTTTGGTTTTGAGAGCAAAATTCAACTCCTAATGAATAAATCTTGGTTCCAGCAGCTTGCTTTCCTTCCCCCTTCAGGGGCCCGAGCTGGCACTTGGCTCACAGAGCAGAAGCACAATTTTGCCTGTAGTTACCAACACCCCTGGGAAATCCAGATGACAAGGGGAAGCAACACTGAGCCTAACCTCTTAAAAATGGGATCTGTTTTCAGAAACCTACTTATGTACAGAATTTGAGCAGGCTGCAATTCTAGTAATTCTCTTACAATGAGGTTTGTGTTACTAACAATACTTGTATTAAATATGTTCAAGAAAATTCCAGCTGTCCTTGAGTGGAGATGTGGCCACTGTTCAGACTTTTAACTTTGCTGGATGACCTTGGTGCTGGCAGTGATGGGGGTGCCACAGGTGAGCTGCTCCCTCAGGCAGATGCAGGTGTCCTGCCAGGTGAGGTCAGTTTCATGTCTGTACCTGGCCTCACCCTGTCCTGGACACAGGTTATAGGTGTTACCTCAGCACAAGGGACACTCCTCACTTTAGGGATGGAGTTGTTTGAAGTAAGAAAACCTGCAGGATTTTTTTAGTGCACTGAAACTTGTCCAAAAGCAAGTCTCTAGTGCCCTGACCTCTGGCCCTTAATGACAGCATAGAGCAGTTTCTGGGAAGAGTATGACTCTGCTCAGATTGAAAATAGACAATCAAAAAGTAGATTTATAGCAATTATTTCTCTCCTGAAACAAAGCAGGGGCAGGATAAGCCTGATTTAAGGCTTTATTCCCCAAGGTCTCTGCAGCCTGTCCCTGTGCCCTGGCCTCTTTCCACAGGACCTGAGACCCAGGGTCAGGACCCCCTCACTCCTGCTGAAGGACTAATTGGTTTATGTTGATCCTGGCTTGAAAGGTCACTGCTTAACAGCAAGAAAAGCAGCAGAGGCAGCCTGGAATAAAGAGTGACAAAAGCTTAGATTATACATTCACTAAAACATCTAAGATCCCAGAGCTCATACAGGATCAACTTACTGTTACCAGGTCCTAAGTGCTGCATTTTCCATCAGCCTTTCTATGGCCATTGGATTTCTTCCCTTCTGTGCTGTAAAAATGGACTGTATTATGAAACACTATGAAATTTGTGGTGCAATACATTTTGGATCAAAACCCTAACCTTGATTTCTTTCTCTTTATAGTTCTGGTTCTCTCCACGGGGAGGCTGTAGCTATTTACATATTGAGAGTGTTAAAGCATGAAGCAAACCCCCCCCCCCTTCTGCCTGGAGTCAGGAGAGTGTCAGCCAGGTAACCCAGGAGCTGTGCCAGGACTGAGGCAGAGTGCTGCCTCCCAGAACTGCCCCTCAGCAAGGGCAGCTGCTGCCCACACCAAGGACTGAACAGAGCAGGGTGCCCCCAGCAGCTGCTGTGCTCTCAGGACCTGCCTCGGTGCCAGGGCAGGGATCCTGTGCCAGGCCAGGCTCCTGCCATGTGCCAGCCAGGCAGTCCCAGCAGTCTGCCAAGGGTGCTGGCAGTGGGGACAGTGAAGACTGGCATTGTCCTCCTCTCTGGCCAAACCCAGGATCACAGCTCTGTGTCCTGACTCAAAGGAGGCAGCTCCCTGTGCTCTCCTGCAGGAGCTGAGACATCAGTACAGAAATAGCCCTGAGGCATCTCCTTGTCTTCCCAGGAGGGACAGGAATATTAAAGCCAAACCATGGGTGACTGTTCTAGTCACTGCAGCGTGGAAGCTTTGACAAGAGCTGAGCTTGCTCTCCCTCCTGCAGCCAGCACAGTTGGAGGTGAGGACACATCCTGGCACCAGCTGGAGTTCAGAGCCTCCAGGCAAAGGTGGACACTCAGTTTAGAGCCAGTCCCTGGCTCGCCTGCTTTGGAGTGTCAGGCTTAGGGTTTAGTGAAAAGCTAAGGACTTAACTCGTGTGATCCAAGAACTTTATTGATGCAGCAGGCACTTCACACTGGCTCCACCCCCCTAGTCCAGCCCATCCTTTGACCACACGTAGGAGCCCCCGCTCCCCGGCCACGAGCCCTGGGGCACTCACACCTGCAAGGAAGCTGGGACCAGCAGCACACACAGGATCTCCTCTCACCATGCTCTGGTGCAGCAGCTGAAGATCCCTGTTCCCTGGCAGAGGCAGGAGGGCACCTTCCCTGCCTCTGGGAGCAGAAGGGAGTGGGGATGTGCAGCGGTGCCCGGACTCTGCCCCAGCACTAAGGTAGAAAGCTTTCCACGAGGAGGCTCCCGTGGGATTTCAGTAGATTGCAATCTAAAGATGGACCAGTGTCATTTCAGCTAATTCCTTCTGAGTCCAAACCTGATCCGGGTCTTGCTTCAAGGAACAGTCTTTTAAACAGTCTTTCTTGCTGTGAGAACTCTTACTATGGAGCCCAGTCCCCCGACTGCCAGCGCCTGTGGGAGGGCAAGGAGAGAGGTCAGAGACAGGGGGCTGTGCCCAGCACCCACCACCCTGTGCAAGAGCATGTGTGACATCACAGAACCTACAGCTCTTCACCAAAGCTGTGCTGCTCAGGACTGGGGCTGTTCCACCTCCTGCTGCCTCTGGTTGTGCTCTCGAGTCTTTAAAGCAGTGAATGTGGGACAATCCATTTGTTTTCTCTAGCACACACAGCCCTAAACTCAGCTCCTCACTGCTTCTCCTTGGGGGAAGTTGGTGCCTCAGTTCCCCTCTAACCACAGGCCAAAGTGCCCTCTGACTGCCCTGGCTGCAGACACTCATCCTCTGTACCTGGCACAAGAGCCAAGGGACAGAACAAAACCAACTACAACAACAGAGACCCCTTTACCACTAACTGAAGGAAAAACTGCTTTTCTCCAACATTCCTTTGGAGCTAGAGAAGGACTCCAGGGTCACTTCCCAGCTCCCTGTACAGGAGAGCAGGATGAGCCCCTTCCAGTTTCACCTGCAGCCCTCAGTGTAAATGACATATCCTTCTGAAGTCTAGCAGGAGGAGGACGTGGCTGTGGTAAAATGCTAGAGGTGAGTGCTGAGGGTGAGGTGAGTGCACTTGGCAGCCCCGTGGGTGTTGCAGTGGGAGAACAACCCTCAGAGCCCCTCACTGTGCTGGGGAACAGGCAAACTGAGCTCCAGCTTGGAGCAGAACCCTCCTGTGCCACAGACAGACACCAAGCTGAGACCTGCTGGGGCAGAGGACAGGCTGGTACCACTGCTGAGCAGCTGCCTCCCCTCAGAGCAAGCCACGTGTCACACTGGTACTGCCCTGACCACCACCAGGCACCAGTCTGTGCTGTCTGCTCTGGGCAGGGTGTTGTGTGACACACCCACGGCTGCCTATAGCCTCCAATGGAAACAACAGGAAAAAAAGAGAAAAGTCAAGCAGAGACACGTTCTTGGCTGTCCTGAGGAATCCCCTCCTGTGAGGGGTCCTGTCCAGGCTCTGCAGAGCAGCTGGGCTGCCACCAGCCAGAGCCATTCCACACCAGCTCTGTCTCTGTCCCAGGAAAACCCAGCAGGGAGCTGCAGGGCCCCGGGACAGGCAGTGCAGCATTCCTGGGATCTCTCTCCTGGGAGGGGCCCTGGCAGCCAGACCCCTGCAGCTGGGGGGGCTCTGGGGGATTCCAGGCAGCTGCTCCCTGTGCCTGGAGAGGGGATGTTCAGCAGTCGGCTGGACACGTCCTGCCCACCCTGCCCCACAACGGGCACCTCCCAGAGACACCAGGACCCCGCTGAGCCCCCAGGCACCTCAAGCCTGTGCAAGGCAGTTGCTCAATGCCCTGGGCAGCCCGTGACACACTGCCCAGCTGATGGAATGTGCCAGCCCCAGCCACCCTCAGCTGAACACTCAGCTGCCAAGGAACGCTGCCAGCTCCACCCATCACCGCCCCACCACACCCACCTCGGGCAGAGCTGCCCTGGCACAGCCCCTCGGGCACCAGCAGAGGCTGCAGGAGCCCAGGGGTCGTAGAACCAAAGCCATAAAGGGACCCTCAGTTTCTGTGCTGCCCGGGGAGGAGCCCCCCTGGCCTGGCAGGGAGCAGCACACACTGTACACCTTCCCACGGTACCTTTCCACCTTCCCACGGCACCTTTCCACCTTCCCACGGTACCTTTTCGTGCCACTGCAGCAATATTGCACTGCTGTTCTCTGTCGGCTTTTCAAAGCCCTTGTAAATGTACTTCATTAACAAGTCAACGCCGTTCCTGTCCAAGGAGTTCACCGCGGGTTCTATGTCACTGCTCTTGAAAGACGTGAGGACTTTCAGCATCGTTCCCTGGGCCTGCTCCTGCGGACACAAGGACGGGGGGTGACACGGGACCAGCGAAGCCGGGAACACCCCCAAGGCTCCCCGGGCAACGCGCACAGGACTGAGGAGGAGGAGGAGCCGAGCCCGCGACCCCCGGTACCTTCATCGCCGGGTTCTTGCAGTTGGCGGGGTGGCTCCGGATGGCGGCGTGGAAAGCTCGCAGCGCGTCCCCTGTGCGGCGCGGGGTCAAGGACTCAAAACGCTCCGTCCGCGGCCCCGACAACCGTGGATCGGCTCCGCGCGTCGCCACCGGGGCTGAACCACGTGTTTATCGCGGCTCGGAGCAGAAGCTCCAAGCGCTCGGCGGCCGCTCCGCCCGTCCCGGGGCCACCCCCGCCGGGTTCCCGGCCCCCGCCCGCCCGCCAAAGGATATTGTCTGAGCAGAGCCTCCACCTCCGGGCCCGCGTCCGGGCCTCCCGCCGCCGCCTCCTCGGGCTCCTCCACGAAGCGGTTCTCGTCGTACTGGTCGATGTCGAGGCGGCGGAAGCGCGAGGACAAGGTGCTCCGCGCCATGCCGCCGGCCCGCCGCTACCGGAACCGGAACCCCCCCTGCCCCGCCGGAACCGGAAATCCCGCCTCGCCAAAACCGGAACCCCCTCCCCACCGGAACTCCCCGCCCCGCGGAACCGGAAGGCCTTGGCCGCAGGGAGGAGGCGGGAGCCGGGCGGGGAGAGGCGTCATTGGCGGGGCTGGCGGAAGGTAGGGCTGTATTAAAAACCACACGGCCTCTGGAAAAAATCAGAACACTGATTTTAATGTACAAATAGTCGCTGTGGCAGGTGGGGGGATCGAACCCGAATCCTAAGAAAACAACAACGAAAAGAAGGGGCGGGGGAGGGGAACAG
Source organism: Ceyx cyanopectus (assembly GCA_013401355.1). Taxonomy (NCBI): domain Eukaryota; kingdom Metazoa; phylum Chordata; class Aves; order Coraciiformes; family Alcedinidae; genus Ceyx; species Ceyx cyanopectus. The sequence continues at coordinate 7,429 of VYZU01000188.1, read as the reverse complement.
CCCTTCGGACTTGATTTTTATCCACGTAAAACAACGCTGCGAGGACGGCCCGGCCCGGGGCACCCACGGCCCCGAGGAGTCGGCAGCCGCGCGGGGACTTTGCTGCTGAAATCTCACCCAGGGAAGCTGAGGGAGGCTGGGCCCCGACTGCTGCCCCTGCCCGGCACGGGGAACAACCTCAGCGACACCCAGAGCCACATGCAGTAGTATCCATCTCGAGGGAGAAATTACAAACACTCTGAAATTCATCTAGGGGAAGGGGGTAAAAAAAAAAGAAACGACTTTGCTACAGACACCATAATACACAATAAATTTAGATAATTTAAAAATCATAAAAAAAAAAAAAAAAAAAAAAAAAAAAAAAAAAAAAAAAAGAAAACCAAAAAGGCAAGAGGCAGCATTTCAGCAGCAAAGTGCTCCATAAAAAGTATATTGTGGGGTTGGTGCAGGGCGCGGGCGGCTCAGAGGAAGTAGGGCGTGGTGGTCCGCGGGGGGATCACGCGCTCTGAGTCTGGAACCGCTCGGAACAGCTTTGGTTCTCTGGTATTTACATCTTTGAAGACCATGATGGAGGCGATGTTCCCGCAGCGGTAGCAGTAGTTTGGAGCTGACCAGACTGTGACCAGCTTCTCATCAAACATGAACTTGTAGCCTTCGTGCACCAGCTGGTGAGCCCTGCAGATCAGCTTCAGGTTGTTGATGTGAACGAACTGCAGAGGGAAAGGAGGAAGGAAGGTCAGGGCTCTGGGAGCAGGGATGGGGCCGAGGAGCAGCTTTTCACCCAGGGCTGTGCCACCCGCCTCGGGAAGGGCAGGGATGTGTTCCCAGCACACAGGCAGCACCTGCTGGCCCCGGAGCTCTGCTCACTGCTCCCCAAAGCAGCAACTTCCCCACCTTCCAGTATCCCCCAGGAAAGCTGGGCAGGGACTTTTCACAAGTAGTGACAGGATGAGGGAGGGGTGGCCTCAGGCTGGCACAGAGTGGATTGGAAAGGTGGGGAATGAGGAACAAGTTCTTCACGTGTTGCCCCAGAAGCCTGGCATGACTGGAAGTGCTGAAGACCAGGCTGGATGGGGCTCTGAGCACCTGCTCCAGGAGGAGGTGTCAGAACCAGATGATCTTTAAAGTCCCTTCTCCAGCCCAACCCCTTCTGAGATTCCATGGAAAAACAAGGACTGTGAAGAAGACATTTTCCTCCCACACGAGCCCTAACGACGCCAGGCTGCCCACTGCACCTTCCCAAGGCAGGATCAGCACGGGCACAGCTGGCATCCACATTCACAAACAGCTCAGTGTTCCCACAGCTCTGTGCCAGCTCAGCAGCCCCTTGCGGTGCCCTCGGTGCCACCCAGCCCCCGTGCCCGGCCACGTTACCTCGTTGGTCACCTTGGCGCCGAAGAGCCAGCCGGCGCCGCGCGGGCTGATGGCCCAGGTGTCCACGTCCTCGGGGTCCGACCACACCAGGTCACAGAAGGCTCCTTTGTGGGGGATCTCCTGGTTGCGCTCGATGGTCCGGATCTGGTCGAGGGTCTTGATGTCCGGGGAGAGGCCGCCGTGCACGCACAGGATCTGCTCGTCGATCAGCTGCGGGGCAGGGACGGGGTGAGTCTGGCTGTTCCGGGGCAGCCCGGGGTGCTGCCAGCTGTGTCAGCAGCTCCCCCACGGGCTCCCGTCCCCGTCCTGGGGCTGGCACTTACGGCGGCTATCGTCAGCATGTCGAACACCTTGGTGCAGTACCTCCAGGCGTTGGCGTTCCCGTACTTGGTTTGGCACTCGTCTGTGACAGAGAACGGGGGGGGTCCTGAGCACCCCCGAAGGAACTGGGCACAGGGGCAGCCCTGGCAGGAGCAGCAGGAGCCTCATCCCCTTGAGCACCCCCGAAGGAACCGGGCACAGGGGCCAGCAGGGGCCTCATCCCCTCCTGGAGCAGCTGCTGGGGGTGGCACCAGAGGTGCGGAGACAACAGGGCCTCTCAGCACAGCCACACTGAGCCCGGAGCAGAGCAGCCACTGCGCAGAGTTCACTCAGAACTGGGACCAAGGGGCTCAGCAGCGCTGGGGAAGGCCCTGGGTCTGCAGCACAGACTGGCTTTGGCTTCAAGCCACGTGAGCGTGGCACCCGGCGTCACGGGCTCTGCTCCAGCAGCCCCTGGACACTGGCACCCCCCTCTGCTGCCTCCTTGTGCAGAGGGAAAGGTCACGGGCACTGCTCCTTGGGGTGGCCCTTGAGATACCCCCCGGGATGTGCTCGGGTTTTGTCAAAGCCTCACGCAACAAAGGCAGCTCCAAGCAGTTCAATTCCCTCTGATTTTCAGTTTTCCTGCTGCTTATTCCTTGCCACTGGCACCTTCCTGGGTGCTCACTACTGGCAAGGAGCAATCCCACAGCAACCTGGGACCCTGACTTTGTGACATCAGAGCCCAGGGAAGCACTGTGAGTCTGTGTGGATCTGTTCCAAGACAGCAAGGCACATCCTCTGCAAATATCCCATGGAGTGGACTGGGAAGGAAGGACCTTAAAGCTCACCCAGTTCCACCCCCCACCATGGGCAGGGCACCTCCCCCTAGACCAGGCTGATGAGTCAAGCACAGAAAACCCAGATGCTGGAGGAAAAGAGCAGCAGGTCTGGACTGAAACACCTCCTGCTTCAGGAGCACGACAGTCACATCAACAGAAGAGACCACCCAGGCTGTGCTGAGCCCACCCCCCACCCGGGGAAGCCCCTGCTGGTGCTGCCCTCAAAGCAGCCTCCCCGGGGAGGTGCCAGCTGTGCCAGCTGTGCCGTGACAAGTTCCCCCCAGGAGCCATGGTGGGAAGCCCTACCGTAGAATCCATACACCTGTGTGATCTGCCTGCTCTCGTGGTTGCCCCGCAGCAGCGTGATCCGGTCGGGCCACTTGGCTTTCAGTGCAAGGAGGTAAGTGAAAGTCTCCAGGCTGTAGTAACCTCTGTCTACAAAGTCACCCTGCAAGTCAAGACAACAACACCCCGGTGAAGGCAGCAGGGAGGGGGGGACGCAGCCCCACAGCCACCCCAGGGTCTGCTGAGCTCTGGGGACACCTCTGTCACCTGGAGCTCCAGGCTGGCACCGGGCACCTCCCCCGGGGGGCTGCTGCAGCACCGCCCGGTGCCTGCTCTGCTCCAGACAGACCCCGGGGGCAGCTCCGCCCGGCCAGGGGAGGCCTGGAGCTCCGGCACGTCAGGAGTTAAACTCGGAACTCCTCCTCGGCCAGCTCGGCCCGGAGCAGGGGGGGCCCCAGACGCACCATGAAGATGTAGTTGGTGTCGGGGACCTGGCCGCCCGTCCTGAACAGCTCGCACAGGTCGTAGAACTGCGGAGAGAAGCGGATGGGTGAGGGGCTGGGCCCGGCACCGCGCACCGGGGGCTGCGGGGCACGGCACGGCCGCCGCCGTTACCTGCCCGTGGATGTCCCCGCAGACGGTGACGGGCGTGGAGACGGGCTGGACGTTGGACTCCTCCAGCAGCAGGTCGCACACATAGTCACAGAGGCGCTGCGGGAGAGGAGCGGGTCAGCGCCGGGGCCCGGCACCGGGCCCGCACCGGGCAACCCCCGCCCCGCTGCCCGGCCCCCGCCCGCCCGCCGCGGCCGCACCTTGAGGTCGTTCTCGGGCAGGTACTTGCAGAGCCGCGCGATCTCCACGTACTTGTCCAGGTCCAGCGGCGCCATCTTGGGACGGCGGCTCGGAGCCGGAAGCGGGGCCCGGCACTTCCGGGGAGCGGCGCGGGCCGCGGACGCTGGCGGAAGTCGGGGCACTTCCGGCCGGCGCGCGCCGGAAGGCGGGAGCCGCTTCCGCCTGGAGCGGCCTGCGGGGAGCTCCGGGCAGCACCGAGCGGCCCGGCCCGGCCCGGCCCGCCATGGGGCCACGGGAGTTGCCGCTGCTGGAGCCGGGGCGCCGCCCGCAGCCGGCCAAGTGGTGAGCTGGGTTGGGGGGAACCTTCGGCGCGGCGCGGCCCGACCCGGCCCGGCTGAGCGCTGCCCGTCGCTTCCCGCAGGTACCGGCTGTGTCCGCGCGGTGACCGGCCCCGCGGGCGCGTGGGCCACGGCTGCCTCTTCTTGCCGGGCGGCGGCTCCGGCCGCGTCCTGCTCCTGGGCGGCGCCGATTCCGCCGGCGCCTTCGCGGACGCTCACTTCGTGGAGCTGGGTGAGAAGCGGGCCGGGCAGCCGGGGGAGGCGCGGGGCCGCCGGGCCGCTGCCGACCGCGCTCTCGGCTGCCCGCAGGCGCTCACCGCTGGAGCGCGGCCGGCTGGAGCGGGCTGCGGCCGCGCTACGAACACGCCACGTTCCTACCCGCTGCTGCTGCCCGGCCCCGCCTCTGGGTCTTCGGCGGCGCGCACCCGGCCGGGAACCGGAGCTGCGTCCAGGTGCTGGACCTGGGTGAGTTGCCCGAGGCCCCGGGCCCCGGCAGAGGGCGGCTGTGGAGCGGGTCCCGAGGTGCGGGCAGGGGCAGCTGGAGAGCTGCTGCCAGGCTCCTTCTGTCGGCTGTTGTTTGCAGGGGGGGTTAGTGGGGCTTTGTTCCCTTACCGTGCTGGTAACTTTGGTAATCACATCTTTCTGAATTAGAAATAGGAACGTGGGAGAGCCCTGCAGTGAGTGGTGTGCAGCCCGTGCCCAGGACATTCCACAGCTCCTCGGCAGCCATCGGCGACCGTCTGTACGTGTTTGGGGGGGGACACAGAGGAGCAGAGCCAGTGAAGGACCAACGGCTCCACGTCTTTGACACGGGTACCTGTGGGCACACGAGGGGGTGTTCTGCCAAACGGGGCCTCTCTGCTTCAGGCTCTGGCCAAGTTGTGGAAACACTGGGTGGATGTCTCTCGTTGCTGACCCGTGCTCAGCCGCCTGTAGTCGGTGGGATTTGGGCTAAAATGGGAGTGTAGAGCTGCAGGGTGGGGAACAGCACGGCAGGGGGTTGGTACCTTTGCCTCCATCACCACCCCCAGCTCTCAGGGCCCTGTGTGCACCAGAAAGGCTTTGCTTGCCAGTGTGAATTCCCCTGCTGGGTGACCCAGACAGTGCAGAGCTCCATCACTAGGATCTGGCATTAACCCTTCCTGGCCCTGCTGGAGCTGCTGCTTCCTGAGGAAGCCCCGGAGGGCTCTGGTGCTGCCAGTTCATTCCTGAGCCACCCATACTCCCTCCTTTAGCCACCTTGGCCTGGTCCCAGCCAGACACACGTGGGGATCCCCCCTCTCCTCGGCACGGACACGTCGTGGCTGCAGTTGGGACCAAGCTCTTCATCCACGGAGGTTTAGCTGGAGATGTTTTCTACAATGACTTGTTCTGCATCGACACCAGTAAGTTGGCTCTGGGTACCGCAGAGATCGCTGCTGCTTTGGGTTCTGGGGGGGACCTCTTTGCCAAAAGATGCTTTTAAGTGTTTAAAGCATGACCCTGCTTGTTTAAAACAACAAAACGTGTGGGTTTGCTATAAACCTGACCCTTTCCTCCAACAGATGAGATGAGGTGGGTTAAGATACCGGCCACCGGCGACGTCCCGGGGGGACGCGCGTCCCACTCCTCGGCCGTGTTCAGGGAGCACGTGTACATCTTTGGTGGGATAGGCCCAGAGGGGTCTCTGGACACGATGTACAAGTACCACACAGGTAGGGAGGCTCCTCTCAGCTGCACCACGGTCAGTGCAGCTCGATGGGAAAACACACAACCCCCTCAGCTCTCGGGCTGCCACCGCTCCGGTCTCACACCGGTGCCAGACTGTGCTCTGGGAGGTTGAAAACTGGCCTAGGCTGTGGTGTCGGTGTCCCAGAGCCTGTGAAGCTCCGTGTGGAGATGTGACTGTGTCTCTTTGCAGGGAAGCAGCAATGGACACTCCTGCAGTTTGAGTCCCCCCTGCCCCCCGGGAGGCTGGACCATGCCATGTGTGTCATTCCCTGGCCCACCAGCAAGAGTGGAGACGTGGGAGCTGGGACAGAGGGGACTCTGTCAGCAGGGGACAGAACTGCATCCCCCCAGAAGAGCCAGAAGGAGGGGGGCTGTGCTGAGGACACAGTCGTGCACCTGCTGCTGGTGTTTGGTGGGATGAACATGCAGGGGGAGATTTTCCAGGACTGTGTGGTCAGTCTGATCGAGTAGCCCCAGCCTCTGCCACTGTGCTTTCCAATAAACCAGTTCTTGCCCTCCAACAGCTGCTGCTGTGCTGACACCCCAGGCTGCTGCCAGGCAGTGTTCCCTGCTGTAGCTGCTGCACAGCTTCACCCTCTGGCCCTTGGCTGCAGGGCTTGTGCTGAGTGCAGCTTTGCACCCAGAGCCTTGCCTCTTCAAGAAGCAGCTCAACAAGTTCTAGTGAGATCACCCCTGTTCCTTCAGTTACAACATGAACCCCCCCCCACCACAGAAACAGTGGTCAGCACTTGTCAGGACAGGGGAAGAGCTGCCAAACCTCTGGGGCCAGTTGCAGCTGCTGCTCCATCCCAGAAGGGGCAGAACCAGCAGCACCAGGTCAGAGTCCTGGGGGAGCTCTTACCCCTCAACCCTGCCCCAGGCTGAGTTTCTCTCCCTCTTTTGCCTTCCACCTTCTCCCAGGAGCATGAAGCCCAGCCCGGGTAGGGCCAGTACCCTGGCCACCATCCCATCACTGCCAGGTTGAGCTGCTTTGTCCAAATTCCATCCCTCAGGCTCCATCCAGAGCCTGGGTAGAAGGAGCTGCTGGAAGTGGGTAACTGAGAACACAGAACGTTACCAGTCCAGTGTAAATAACAAATTTATTGTGGTCACTTCTGGTAGAAAAGCTCTACAGAAGCCGAGGCGACCGAGCTGTTAAATAGACACTCCCAAGGCTCCCCCCCCTGTACAGCCCCTGCCCCCCAGACACCAGCAACTGCTAACAAAGCAGTGAACAGCCACGTCGGGCCAGCGGTTCCAGCTCCACTCTCGAGTGAAGATCCAAAAGGTACATTCCAAATTTTTGAAGAGTTCAATATTTTAAACAAGTGTTCCTGAGTCCAATATATACAGACAACATTCCCAGACCCCCCCCCCCAGGGCTTCTCTACAACTCGTCCTTCTCCGCCGCCTCCTCCTCGTCGCCGGGGGGAGGCCCGGCGCTGCCGTAGAGCTTGCTGACGATGGGCTGCACCACCTCCTCCAGCTCCTTCTTCTTGGCCCTGAACTCCTCGATGTCGGCGTCCTGGTGGCTCTCGAGCCACTCGATCTTCTCCTCCACGGCCTTCTCGATGGTTTCCTTGTCGTCGGAGGCCAGCTTGCCCCCCAGCTTCTCCTTGTCTCCGATCTGGTTCTTGAGGGAGTAGGCGTAGCTCTCCAGCTCGTTGCGCGCGTCGATCCGCTCCTTCAGCTTCTTGTCCTCCTCGGCGAACTTCTCGGCGTCGTTCACCATCCTCTCGATCTCCTCGGGCGTCAGGCGGTTCTGGTCGTTGGTGATGGTGATCTTGT
>VYZU01000179.1:19250-40679 GCA_013401355.1 Ceyx cyanopectus | reverse complement strand
AATAGAAACATTCGGAAAGTAGTTAAGAGAGATTTAAAAGAAACAACAAATGGCTAAGAAATATAATCCTGCTGTACCTCCATAATTGTTAAAGGAAGGGCCCATTATCTTAATTATGTTTCTGAAGGAAACATTATTTCTATGTGATAAAAGATGACATGACACAAAAGGTAAAGCTACAGCAGATGTTACATGAGTAACAAGCCAATATGCCCACATTCTGGTAATTTCTCGCCCCCTAGACATGTTCTCATTAATCTGTGATTAATAGGATTTGAGTATAGTAAATGATGTTGATCTATTGTCTGTCTTTGTCCCACACTACAGAGAGAGCAATTTGTCAGTTCAGCTTTTGTGAGACTATTTAATAGCAAAGAGGGGGAGAGAAAACATGCTAAGCTTCTAATTGGCATCTATAGCGAAAGGTCTAAGAACAGTGCCTGCCTGGCAGTAGCTTGTGTGCAATTCCTATGTCTGTGAGGCTGCAGTGGACAGACAGTTTGTACAACCCTGGGTGCCCATGGAAAAGGAACTGTGTGTATCTATCACATTATCACCTGCTGTCCAAAGCAAGACTGGAGAGCAAGGTGCACCGTGGAACATGGTGCAATTGCTAACTCTTCAAAGTCTGTTATGTTTCAGCCTGTTAGATGTCAAGGGAGTACTTCTTGACTGGTGTGACTTTATTAAAGACAGAAAGCTTCCTCCTTCCCAGAGCAGAAAGAAGAATGAGGTGGGGGAGGAATGGGAGGCAATGATGGAGTCCAGAACAGTCCTCTCACCATCAGAATCAATGGAGGGAACATGAAGTATCCAAACATCTTTATAGAGATGTCAGGGGAACAATGGCTTCATGTTAAGATGGTGCCACTTACAATTTAACTGTCCTCCTTAGATGCTGAGGTTACCTAATAAAATGATTGACCCTTCCAAATGGCAAAATACAAATAATTTCATAATTAAGTCACTAATCCAAATTCAGCAAAGCATGTAAGCTGCTGCTTAAAACTAGGAATCTGGCACATCTACACTGCAGCAAAATACAGCTTTGTTTTGTATAATGATTTCTTGATTGGTGAGCATAGATGTAGAGATCTTTGTTCAGTTTAACCTTCCGAGCCCTTCTGCCAATACAACTATTTAAGGCAATGCAGTAAAATCTCTAAAAATCTATATTTTAAGGACTTATGTCATTTTTTTTACCAATGCAATTTAGGGCACATTTCTGTAACTAGTTTTATCAAACCAATGTGTGGAACTGGCAAATTGCATGGAAGAAGAATGGGACTATCTTAAACCAGCTTTGCCACTTGGAAATTGTGCTGTGGACCTAAACATAAAGTTTTTTTTTTAATGCAACTCTTCAGTGGATATAACATAGAAAATCTTTACTATTGCTATTTTCATGCTAATGAATGTGAGCAGGATTCAATGGAAACTGATGAAGAATAAAGATTGGATAAAGAGATGTTTCACTAGAGGAAGAATAAAACCACAGACAGAACTAGATCTGATTTAAAACAGAGGAGAGCGTAAGGAAAGGACTTGATAGTTCAGAGGTCATAAAAACCCAAATGGCTCTCAATAGTATGTATTTAAGTTTACTGCCACATTTCACAAACAACAACATTCCTGTTTGAACCCAGCAGAATCCCCTGCTCAGGTGTATGAACTTGCTTTGGTGTGTACAGCAGCTGTTGTGGTGACCAGGCTCTGCAGTGAAAATGATGTTGGGACTTGGAGAGCAGATGTGAGTCTGGGCAGGGACAAGGCAAGTGGGGAAATGGGGTGAACTGTACCATCTTGTATATGAATTTGCAAAACCAGAGCATTTCCCTGCTGCTTGGCAGTGTTCAGCAATGTGGCTATGCTGAACACACAAGTGTTCACAAAGTGTAGCCCTTATTCTGCCTTTGAAAAATGAACAGTGAAAAATGTTCCAGCTTACAGGGAGTTTCAATCTAAATGCCCAAGCTTAGGGTAAGCTCAAATCTGTAATACTTTTGCACAAATAGACAATGTGGCTGGGTTAAAATACTCTAAGTTCAACTTCTTTTTTAAAAAATGAGATTAGTTTTTATTTTTATAATGATCAGAGCTGTGAGAACGGGAAGGTTTGCTAATCCTGTAAGCAAGTAAGTATGCAAAATGCCCACAGATATTTGCTCTGAATAGAGCAGGAGATGCTGGAAGGCTGTCTGTGATCTGGACTTCATCTGACAAAGTCCTGTGCATAAGGACATGAATTTATTGTATCAGCCCATCTACACAGCTCATTACATGGAACTTGAACTTAAACTGTCACATATTTTCTGATAGATTAATCTCTATCTAGCATGTGAAGCTGTTGAGAGTGCTATTTGTTATTTGATATTTCATGCTCTCAGCTTGTTCAAAAAGCTGCTGAGTTAAGGAAGATCAAAATGCAGAGTGACATTTCTCTTTAAAGAGACATTATTACAGAAAGACTCCGTGACTAAAATGTGAGAATACAGTGATAGTAGCAAGTGTTATTAAAATGTTATTTTAAAACATGACCTGCTTTCTGCCTCTCTTAATATCACTGTGCTTAGAGGGGGAAGGAAGCTATATTTAAAGCAGTTATCTCCTAGGCAAGCAATAGCATCTGGTGATATTAAAATGTCATCAGATGAAAATATATGCAACAGTGTCCACCTCATTTGAATATGAAATGCAAAGACAATCCAAGGTAGACAACTGCTTGTTTGGAGTGATATCTGAATGCAAAGGCTGAATCATCAATAATAGATTAAGGTTTTTTTTGCTTGTTGTAAATTAGAGGTCAGATGGGTATTGTCGTTTTGTTTTTTAATTATTTATTGCATTAGCAAGGCTGGCTGTTATAAAACACCAGGCAGAGTAAAAATGTAAAATATGGAGTGGGAAGAATGAATTTTAAAATCTAACGCTAGAACAAAGCTTCAAAATTCTGTCTCAACTCCACTGCAAATTAGATAGTAACATTCTGGTAGTTCTGTCAAAGTCAAATACAGAAGCAATTGTTAAGTGTTGATAGGCAGTGGAGAGAAGGTGTAATCCACTGGGAAGGTTTTGATCCAAAATGAAACAGTTTTCTACCCCTGCTAGTCAGGCAGAAATCTAATTACTCTCTTTTGATCTCTATGGAGAGGTAAACCAAAGAGTTATAGGTTATGGACAGTTTTATTGATTTTTATCTCAGAAATCAACAAGTGCAGGCTTTACACTTTACACATACTTGCTTAGCTGGTGTTAGGATCAAATACTTCAAACTGACTTTCCCTGCTACCAAGTCAATAAGCATTTTAGTTGTTTTGTTCAATTTGTACTGTTGGCGTTAGTATCACAGAACTTTTTTTGCACTTAGAAGCTTTGAGGAAAAAGTTAGCCAGGTTTATATTTGGGTGCTTTAAAGCAGAAGCCTAAACTCTTGTTTTTCTCTTGCAAGACTGCATTGTTGTGTTACGGTGATGAGTGGACAAACATTTTATGTATTTGTAGATCTGCATGTGAGAAAAGCATCTTTATTGTAAAGGCAGCAAAACCAGAGTGTGAACAGGAAGGGTCTGACAGTTTCTGGAGGTTTAGAGTCCCTTCCATTAACAAGGCTGAGAGAAATAATTGTGGTGCAGCTGGTAACAACACCTAAAACCATTTCTGGAGTGCTTCCAAAATATTCTGAGGTAGTCCTGGGCTGCAAGGGAGGAGAAGGCTTTCTGTCTCTGGAGTTTGTCGTGCACCTTTGAGACAAAACAGATGCAAACTTCACTACTCCTATTCTAGGACCAAAATATACCTTGGTCCTTTGTCCTGTCTCTGTGGCTGCAGACATTTCCACAAATACCCACTCTCATCAATAGCACCTTATGGAAATATTTAATAAATATTTTAAACAATTAAATATTTAATAAATATTTTAAACAATTAAAAAACCCAACCCTTCTTCTCCAAGCTACTTACCAGAAATCCTACCTAATTCTTCAGGATTAATTCAGACAGGCTGCAGTGATCAATGGTAAAGCAAATCCTTATTTTTCTGGCAAACCCTCTATAGGCCTTTTTGATTAAGTTTATATATATATGGGAAATATTTAACTGCTAGTCTTAACTCAAACCTTGGCACGCAATCATGTCCCCAATTCAGCAAACAGGAGTCGTGCCATCAAGCTGAAAGATGTCAAGATTGAACGGCAGTAGCAATTATTTGAGGTCTATTGTTGCTAATTACACATTTTCATGCAATCTAATCAGTCTTCAAGAATGTGCATCAAGTCAGGGGTCTGCTTGTTCATGCACACAAAAAAGCCACTCATCCGCATTTAACTCCACTGTCAGAGCCACAGGCACAGACATGGAGCCCGGGATGAGTGCAGCTTCAGGATTATTTTGATAGCTTCTCTTCTTCGTGGCCTGGGAGATAAGGCTGTTTCTCCCTCTGCTGCATTTTTTCCTGAATGACTGACAACCCCTTTAGAGGAGCTCAGCCCCTGTTTGTGCCCTTTCACTCACTCGGAGGTTATCAGCTAAAACTGCACTCAGCATTCAATCACATCTTTCCCCTGTGGCCCTAACTCCTGTTAACACAATTAACCTTCTGATGGGAACATAAAATGAATCTAGGGAGGGAAAAAGAGCAGAAATACATTCCCATGTTAAGGATTAAATGGCCATAGTGCTTATAGCAGGGGTTTTTTTCACCTTTTTCTTCCACAACATTGTGTGTAAGGGGCCATTAGCAGGCATTCACCTTTCACAAAACTCTTCCTAGCAATCCCAGCAGCTCTCATTTTATCAGCAATTTTTTTTACTTTAAGGTTGATGGAAAGTTTTATGGGACATAAAACAAGATCACCAACAAAATGAAATTTTAGTTTGGTTTTTTTTTTGTGTGTCTGTGTGTGTGTGTTTTGGTTTTCTGACCTCCCCTTCAAAAAAATCCAAATCTGAAAGATGCTGATTGACAGACAAGATTTTTCTTTTTCTTTTTTTCTTTTTTCTTCTTTTTTTTTTCTTTTTTTTTTTTTTTTTATCAGGGGAATGATGGGGACAAATAATATGTCTTCTTTTGGGTTTCTTTTTCTATAACAGTGTTTTGCAATGATAAACAGACCCATTGTATGTTCATCTTTGTTTTCATCTCCTGTCTGTGTTTCTGCCCTGGACTCATTATATCTCTAGATGTGTCCCCCTGACTCTGCCCTAGCATGCATGTACTCTATGCATGTTTTAGCCACAGTATTTTTGAGGGGTCTAAGTACATCCCCAACCCTCCTGAAGCTGAGACATGAGTGTTCATTCATTTTTTCCCTTTTTATCTCCCTCTCTGCTCCATGGGAAGCTTATTGTTCTGAAGAACCTGGAGGTAACATTTTTGGTATGTTACCTATTGCCCTAAGTTGGATGTTACCTATTACCCTAAGTGTTGCCCAGCAGCAGGTACTTGACCCATGTATGGTTTCAGGGTTTGCAGGGCTCCATGGTGAAACCTGTAACTGGACAAGGGATGGAAAATAGATACCACTTTTCTAGCATAGACACGTCTCCAAGCACACAGTGGCTCAACTGAGGCAGCAGCTGAGATGAAGACATTTTGTGTTTTCCTGTAAGATTACAATAATGTTGATTTTGACTCTACCCCATTTACCAAGTTTGCATAAAATCAATAAGTGTCCAGGTCTATCTGCTAAGGGTGTACCTGCACCTCTGCTGTTGAATTGGTTTTATGCAGTGCTTCTGGTGACAGATCTAGGGAACTTTGATCATTGTAGCATCAGGTAATTACTATTCTAGTGCTGAATTTGTATTTTCAGCATCATCCACAGAAGCAGAGCTAATTACTTAAACAGTAACTGCAGGCAGAGAAAGAGAATAAGCTGCTTGTTAATATCTGTAATTCTTACAAGTTTAAGCTGTGTTGAATAGGATTATAATGCACATTGTAAAAACAAGTGGACAAGGCAAAATGCTTACATTTTTGGGACAGGTTTTAATAATGTCCTGTCTGATTTTTATGTTGCTACATTTCCAAGTTTCTTCTTCACTTTCTTGTTACAGCCCAAGTAGGGGGTTAGGGAATGGTCTGCACATGTATGGACTTTCCAGTGTTGCTGCTGTGGATTTGGAAAAGTGTCACAAGGTTAAAACTTATGTTGAAAATCCCATCGTTAATAATGCTGGAATGTGTCCCTGGAATTAAAGAAAAAAATAAAATAAATATTGTAGCCAGAGACAAATGCCTTGTGGTGCTGAAGAAGAGCCAAGGGAGCTCTGTGAATCTGCCAGTTTGCAGATGAAGCAGCTACTGGGCTTGTAAGAGAAGGACACAGAAACACAGTTGATGGGAAAAGGAAGATGCAAGGATATCAAGTGACAAGCAAAGGTTGGGCTAATTTTCATTGTAGGTTTGTTGTTGTTTTAATTCTTGATTTCATACCTCTTTTCCATTCAGATGTGTTCGTTTGTCTATCCTTGTCCAGAGAATTGATTGCTGCATCCATGGGAGATTGCTGGCATGAAGAAAACACTTACAGTAATTAAAGTGAGGAAAGCTGATATCAGGCTTGCTTCTCCCTTTCAAAGGAACTGAGAACTAAACCAGTTTCGTTTCAAAGCAAACTTCATTCCAGTGAATGCAGTATCCATGCTGGCATAATTGCAGCTCTGTATCAATGGAGCACAACTGCAGTGAAGATCACCCTTAAGGTAAGGGTATGATAGAAGAACTGCACATAAAAAGGCCAATAAAGGATGAGTCCAGGGTTAACTAAGATGATGTCCCTGGCCTACACCAATATCTCTTAGCTCACACAAGAGGCACCAGTTAGTCATGGTCCTTCCCCACACAACTGCCTCCCTCCAACTCAAAACATCCTCTTAGGTGTACCTGCTGGGGTATGTTTAATGGACACAAAGTCTGTCTGTGATGGGTGGGATTGCAGGGAGGTGACCATGAAGAGATGCAGTGTGTGTCCAGGCAAGGGTTTTGTGCTTTCTGCTGAGGTGAGCCAGCTGTGAAGCTCAAAACCCAGCATGCTGGTGGGTTGAGGGCAACATTGGTAGCTTGTGTTTTCCTGCTGAGGAGAGAGACATAATATAAATTGTACAGCTGTAAAAATGTGAATTTAGGGCGTACTAAGCAGCTCCTTACCCTCCCAAAAGACGTGTGTTGGGGTGTTATGTAAATCCTGGAAGGATACAGCTCCCAGCTCATCCCTTTGTTGAAATGAATTAAGCCTCTCTGAACACTGGGTGCTCAGGGATTATGGCTCAGTGTCCAGTGAGGGCTGCACCCAGAGCGATTTATGGTGTTTAAGGGCTTTATGCCTTCACTCAACACCTACAGCTGTTAGGATTTATTTTGCTTGGTTTCTGGAGATGGCAGGACATAATTTAATAATAATAAAAATTTAATAATAGTTTTGCCAGGTCTCATTGAAACACAGAATATCATGGACTCTCTTTTCCTGGATCTACACAGAGATATGCTACTGAAAAAAAACCAGTGTCTTTTCTTCTAAACCAGGTCACCTCTACACAAAGAAGCTACCATGTATGTCTGCCTTTGTGCCTGAAACTCACAGCTGGACCAGGTAGATCTATCATCAATCCTTTCCCAGAAGAGCTTTATATATTTTACAGTCCAAAACACCTTGGCTTATTTCTTCATGTGAAAGTTCAGTGTTGCAGCCCAGCCCTTGGGAATTAGAGAGTCTGAGCTGGCTGTGCAGTACCGGGGTGATGTGGTTATTAATCCTTCTGATAGGGCTGGAGCAGTCACTGTCTGGTGGAAGGGCTTGTGCATTACTACATAATACATCAAACCCCTGGTGTGGCAGCTCCTTCTGAAGAGCAGATAAATTTTCCACTGCTCTGTGTGCCTCTGTGCAGGGCATTGCCATCCTGCATGCTGGGAATCTGCTTACCAGCAGAAGGGGACTCAACCAAGTGATGGGCAGGTCAGATTTGATTATTCTGAAAAATATGACCTGCTTAAGATGCCACTTAACACAACAGTGGATTTTTGTAAAGTAGTTTTCTCATACAGTTCTCGGAGAAGAAGTAAAAGAGGCTTAAGAAAAAAAAGAAATTGAAACAATTCTGTAATATAAAAAAGTCACTCTTCTTCATCTTTTTCTGGTGGAGGTGGTGACTATCTCCTGCACCAGTGGCTGTGGGAAAACCACACCTTCACCCTGAATTTTGTGTTTTGTTTTCTTTTACTCTGTTTTCTTCTGTTTGGTTGTGTTCTGTTTTGTTTTTCCTTGAGAGGTACTTTTCTCATTATGACCTGGAGAATAACTGAGGCTCAATGGGTCTAGGCTGTCCACTGCTGTTTTACACTCTGCATTATGTATTTTTAATTATCTGAAGCTGAAGCTTAGGAAACAAAAAAGAAAACATAGGAAGATGCTAACGGAGTTCTTCAAAACATCTGCTGTTCTCATTTTTTTCTGGGCTTGTGCTTCCTACAACTTTCCTTCCAGTAGGCATCTCTTGGTGAAATAGAAATCCATTGGACTGCATTTCAGAAAGTAGTCTTTAAACTTCCAAACACAGTAGATGTTTTCATCTGTATTTTCCACAGACAAAAATTGGACGTGGAGCAATATCAGAGCAAAATTGGCAGTGTGCACCTTTGAAAAAAAAGGATCCATTCAAAATGGTATTTCACCCTCAGTCCTAAATAACTGATTGATATTCCAGGTGGATTTCTACAGCAATTTACAGTTCTTCTACTTTTACAATTATCCATTTTTCTTCTATTGAGATCTTATTAATTTTCATTTACTTCTGCAAAATCTTTTTTTCCCTGTTCACAGTATTATTATGCCTTCCCTGACTATTTCTTTGAAATTAAGTGCTTGGTTCTTTATCATTTCATCATTAATTACTGATGTCTTTTTGACCTCTGCTTTGTAAGCTGCAGTGTCATATTTCTATTTCCTGTCTTTTAGACTTGGTTTAGATTTTTTTTTCCTTTAACGACCTGCTCNGCAGGAGAGGCAGACTAAAATTCAGAGAATGCACACCATGAGCTTCAGGAAGCTGCTCTGCACAGACAAAATAGCAAATTTTATCCATGAACAAACTTTTCCTGCTCTGCTTTGTGGCTTCGGTTAAGGGGCAAATCCTGAGCAGACCTGAATACGCATTTTCTGTTCTGTCAACCAAGAAAAGCAGGCTGTCAAAACACACTGGGGAGAATCACTGCAGTGCTTTTAAATCCTCAGGCCTGAGGCTCAGCAGATAACTACTCTAGGGCTGAAAATAGGCATCAGAACTCTACCCCAGCAACTGAAATGGCATCATGCAGCTCCTGCAAGCAGCCTGCTGTTAGAGAGCTTCTCTGGGGTGGAGGTCAGGGGTGGCACTCTCCTCTGGGCTGCATATTGAGAAGCTGAGTGCCTAAAGAGCCCTAAAGGGTTAGGGCTCGCAGTCGTGTTGGCGGCTGTCACTGAAGTGGGGGATCCCAGGATAAGAGCCTAGGATGGCTCCTCTGGCAGCATCACATGAGAGGCCAATTTCTTCCTCATCAGCTGGCTCGCCTCCATCGATTCCACTGGCAGTGCTCCATTTTGGCAGAGCATGTTTGTAATCTGCCTTGAACTGAAGCAGTGCCCTGGAGTCAGGATGGCCTTTCTGTGTAGCTGGCCGTTTAGTGACGTGGTGTGACATGTTATCTATTGACCCCCTGGCCTTAAACAATGTGGGATATTCTTGATGGTACCTACACAACCAGCTGCAGCTTCAATTTTTGCCCATTTTAGGAACAGGTGGATGCATGAGCATGGCTTTTCCTCCTTAGGTTTATTCTGTGAGCATCTCTAAAATAAGGATGCAACCCTCATGCTTTATTAGATTAAAAACAAACTCAACTGAGCAAAACTCAACCTGACAGCACTAATAGACTCACTGCCCTACAGAGTAACCAGCTGCCCCAGGGCGCCTGCTCTGGAGACGTCACTTGCCTTGAAAAAGCAGTCAGGGCCTCTCCATTCATTTAAAATACCAAGGGTTATACCGTGATAAATGGCATCTATAGCTTAAATGTTGGTGCTTATCTTTAAATTACTTTATAAGTTAATGGAATTGCCCCATGTGCTGCAGGACTATTGAAGTACCAAAGCCTTTGGGGAATGGTCTGGTGCAGCTGCTCTACTTGCTGCTGAAACCCGTTATCAGAGTATCTGTTATTCTGTGACTCCAAATTCAGCTCTCGTTTTAGAGAGAGGAAGGACACACGTTAAATATAAACACCTCTTAGTGCACTAAGAGAGACACAAATAGCTGGGTCCAGGGTTCATCTGTTGAAGCACTGAAAGGAAACTGTGAGTAAACTCCTGGTGCAGACTGCTGGCCTGGAGTAAGTGTAGTCCAAGTGTCTTTGTAGACAGAGCAAGCTGATGGCAAGAAGCTAATGCAGGAGGTGCCAGGAATGAAAAATGTCCCTTTCGATTGATGGAGATGACTCCTGCACTGTGGTCTTCAATCTCATAAACAAAAATTTAGGAAGAAACTATTAAGTAACAGGAGGATTTTGTCTTTTTTAAATGGATCCAAATTAAGCTGTTGAAGTCCTAAAATAGCTCAAAAATAGCTTCAGTAGCTTCAAAGGAGTCTGCTTTTGATGTTCTGGCTCACTGCTCATGTGTTCCTCAGCTTTCCTTCCAGTAGGCATCTCTTGGTGAAATAGAAATCCATTGGACTGCATTTCAGAAAGTAGTCTTTAAACTTCCAAACACAGTAGATGTTTTCATCTGTATTTTCCACAGACAAAAATTGGACGTGGAGCAATATCAGAGCAAAATTGGCAGTGTGCACCTTTGAAAAAAAAGGATCCATTCAAAATGGTATTTCACCCTCAGTCCTAAATAACTGATTGATATTCCAGGTGGATTTCTACAGCAATTTACAGTTCTTCTACTTTTACAATTATCCATTTTTCTTCTATTGAGATCTTATTAATTTTCATTTACTTCTGCAAAATCTTTTTTTCCCTGTTCACAGTATTATTATGCCTTCCCTGACTATTTCTTTGAAATTAAGTGCTTGGTTCTTTATCATTTCATCATTAATTACTGATGTCTTTTTGACCTCTGCTTTGTAAGCTGCAGTGTCATATTTCTATTTCCTGTCTTTTAGACTTGGTTTAGATTTTTTTTTTCCTTTAACGACCTGCTCTGAATAGCTTTGTTCTTGTTTTTCAGTCAGTTCCCAGAATGGCCACACAGCCAAACCTTTGCCCTTCTCTCTTGTTTTTCATCTTGTCCCTATTATATCAATGGCCTAGTTAAAAACGTTTTTTACAGCTCCCTGAGGCCAAGCCACTCTCAGTTTTTATAATTATGCTGATTATAATCTATATAGGTATCTTGATAACCTTTTGTTATGACTGTGGCTCAGCTAGCACCTCTCTTTTGGGGGCCAGATATAGTTGAGTGTGACTAGAAGTGGATGCTGCTGTAGGATTTGGGGTTTAGTTTAGGAGATAGGAATAACACGAACAGAAACCATTACATGAATCTTGGATTGGTCAAATGTTGGCTTGAAGAGCTGAGGATTTTTTCTTGTGGAAGAATTGTGAACTTTTTTTGGCAAGCTCTTCAGTGTAGATGGGTGACACTACTGTAATTTAGAAAGATTCAAACCTGTCCTTAGGTATCCAAATTATTTCTTGGAGTGGTTCCACACGTATCATTTCACCATGGCTTATATTGGCATTTTCATTTGCTTCTTTCTTTGTGATTATTCCCAAAGATTTTTATTTTGTAACTGAAAAAAAAAATAATCAAATAGTTCATAAATTATTTCCCTGTCTTTGCCAAATCTCCCATTAGCATCAGTGGCATCTCATTTAGTGAGTGAGGTTAGACTCTACCAGTGCCTTTTAAGTATTCTTTGCCCAGGGAGTGATGGCTAGGAAGGAAGGCCAGCTGGATTTTTTGTTGGTTTTGGTTTTTGGTGTTTTGTTTATGTTTTGGTTTTGTGTGTGTTTGCTTTTTTTCTCCCCAAACTGTGACAGTGGTTGGGCCTTCTCACTGAAATCTAGTTTATGAATGTGTATAGGGAGCCATGATAAATGCAGGCATTTGCTGTAATTTTGTTCTTTTAAATAAGTAACTGAATATAATGAGTCTCAGCCACAGAACGAAGATAATGAACCTCCAAAAAAGATGTTGTCTGAGAGCAATATTTACCACTGAGGAAGGGATCGTTACAGAAACAAAAATTGTTTAGACGCTAGTGGGTGAGATAAGAATCTATTAAAGGAATTAAAAGCAAAGATGATTCATCACACATTTCTGCTTATTTGTAAGAGACACATTAAAGGCAGGCATTTCAAAACATTTGTATTAGAAAAACATCAATAACAAAGCCCCTTGATTTAATTTTTCAGTCTCTTGGGCTTCAAAAGGAGATGTGATTTCCACATTTGCCTTGAAAAACACACAGAGAACTGAAAACCAGCAAAGCCTTGGTTTGCTTTGCTGCGTTTCAGTTTTAGTTTGGTCACCTATACATGATATTTACACCATTTTCTTCTATGCAAAAATCTAGGAACTGTTCTCATTGCATTGAGAGTCAGATTTCTGATACCTTTCAGAGGGGTGAAGCCTTTATCCTGCTGCTGAGGCTGCTGCAGTGTGCTGGAGACAGCCCAGCTCATCTCCTGCTCACCTCTCACTCACTCCCCTTCTCCAGTCAGCCCACCACTCTCCCTGCTAAGAAAACCCCTCTGTAACTGAGATCCAAGTAGTCAGTCATCTGTTTGTGTTTTGCTTTCCCCTGTCACTGGTATGAGGCTGTTGCAGTGGGTTAGTGTGAAGATTTTAGTTTGCTAGGGCTTTATGAGGTTATGTGGGTACTGGAGCAGCTATGGTTGGTAGAACCAAACTATGGTAGAAAATTTGTCTTAATGTGTTTTCATAGCATAATACAGATAATATTGGTAATATAATATAAGGTAATACAATCCTACTGTATTTTTATGGGTACGTTTGCTATAGGGGGGTAAGAGATGGCACAGCAACAAAAGCAAGAAATAGTAAAAGGAGTGAAACCAGAAGCTCATGTGTAAATAAGCAAGCTGTAAGCCATCACTGTGACCATGGGAGCTGATGGAAGAAACAAGGACTTGCAGATTAGCAAATCAAATTCTTTTTGTTGTACAGCACGAGTTTTGCTCAATGATATTCTTTTAGGTGTCTCCTGTAAGTTGAGCATCTATTAACAGCCTTTGAAAATGAACTGACTTGTACTAGCTCCTGCTAATTTGGACAAGGGGTCAGTAAAATCCTGACTAAAATAAAGCAGCAGTAATCTCCCCAGTGTGGGAGTGGTACATCAAAGACCAAACACACTTTTTAAGGCTGAGCAGCAGCAGGGAAATAATGAGCTGGAAGAAGAAGGAAGTTTGCTCTGGCTGTTCCCCCAGGTGAGCAGTGTCCAGAGGAGCTGGAGCTACCTGCCTGAGCATCACCAGGAAGATCTGCATCACAAGGAGCTGCTGGGGCTCTGCTCCCTTCCTCAGGCTCTGACTCAGCACAGCACAGTGCTCTAGATGTAGAGTCAGGTACAGCCCTACAGCCAGCTGGCTTAGAGGAGATGTGCAGCATGTTCATGAAGATGAAGCTGTGCTGGGTTCAGGACCACAGGATCAGCATCAAACTCTTGCCAGGCTTCTCCAGTCTGCCCACTGGGGTTTCTGGCCCTGTGCTCATTCCCCAAGGATCACAAAGGTATTTGAGGTGGGGAGGGGGGGGCTAAAAGGAGCAAGGAGGTCCTGAGATCTCATATGGTCCTTTGAAAAATGCTCTCAGATCTAGGAAAGTCAGTGGAAAGTTAAGGAAGCTACAGCTGCTTGGGGCAGTGTTCTCCCTGCCACTTGAAACACCTCCATCCCCTTCATAGGCTGGGCACTGCAAGCCAAACTGGCTTCTGGGGACTTTGCTTTATAGGGAAAAGTGATTCCCTTCTGAAGTGCAACGTAGTGATAAAGAAAAGGGAAGAAAATAGTAATTTTGAGAATTAAGATAAACTTTACTAGACTTTTTTTATGTTAATGAGAATTTTTCTGTTTGCCCTCTAGCATTTAAAACTTCTGAACTGCATTTTTGTTCCCACAAAAGGGAATGAACCCTGTAAGTATAAACTAGGCACGGGACATTTCAACCTAAGTGCTGACCATTTTGCAGATTCATAACTGTCTAAAGAAAAAAAGCCTTTATGCTAAGAAATACCATGCAGCTATAGGGCTCACTGCCTTGTTTGCTACAGCACCCAAAGCCTTTTTAAGTCCTAGCTCCACTATTCTTTAATGTTATCTCAATTTCTGATACTGTTCTGCTTTGTATCTTCCAACTGAACATACTGTGCTTCTGTTTAACTGTCTATTTATAATCATAAGAGAAATAAACATATAAAATAAATGCATCTTGATGCATAGCTGTGCAGCAGTACAGATGTTTTATTAATGAAAATGAATCCAGCTTTTTGTAAGTCATGGCAGCAATATAACATATCATTGTTTGCTTCTCCACTAGATGGTCCCTGCTGTTTTTACATAGAAATTCCTGTAATACTTAATGGACATCTGGAAGAATTCAGCCAATTAATCGAATTCACACAGGAGCTAGGCTAATGGCTGTCTGAAAGGCAGATTACATTAAATCAAACTTGCAATATGAATGAAAGTACTTAATCATACATGCAACATTCATTAGACGCGGCACAGCAAGTGTTTTGATTACTTTAATGAAAGATCAGGTAAAGTGCATCAACTGAACAGATTGAAGAGACAGCATGCTTACAAATGTTTGATTATGTTGACTATCAACAGAAACAGTGCCAGTAATTTATAGCAAAACATATTTGGAGGAGGAGGATGGAGCCAGTGAACTTGGGGAGGGAAAGCGAAATGTGGACCTTGCCTCCGAGCACTTTAATTAATAGTTAGGACAGTGAGACTTTAATCAAATATGAGCAAAAAAACCAAACTAGCAAAACAGATGTATTTGGAGAATCTTGTAAGGCAACTGCTAGAGATCACTTAATGAGAAAAAAATAATAATTTCAGAACAAATGTTCATGGTTCATTTTTTTTGCCTGCAAAAGGTAAGAATTTCAGCTTGGTGCTGCAAAAGGTAAGAATTTCAGCTTGGTGCTGCTCCTCCCCCTAGGCTCTGCTGGGGAAATGCTCCAGCTGCCACTGCCCTCCCCAGTACTGGCTCCTAGTGAGGGCAGAGCAGCTGAGAGGAAGCTCTGTCTGCAGCTCACCCTGAGGCACTGCTGTATTTTCCGTCTTCTGACCTCGTCAGCCAGCAGAACATTTTGTTGTTGCCTCCCCAGGTTGCCCATGGATGTCAACCCAGCAAAGACAGGCAGAGTCTCCAGCCTGACACACCTACCAAGAGCCAGTGCTGCAGCCTCATCCCTCCAAAGCTCTGTGCACGATGGGCGTGTGCAAGGTCTCATTTGGGGATGAGCAGGGTGAGTGGCCTCAGCAGCCAGAGGTGCACCTTTGGAGAAGAGCAGCAGGTCTCTGGCTCAGAGCTGCTTTTCCTTTACCCTCTCCTTCATATTCCCTGCACAGAGATGAACAGCCATTTCCTTCAGGGAGCTGTCACCCTCCCTGTTGGTTTTATGAGATACAGGCAACCAGCTCAGATGTTCATTTCCTTGTAAGGCAGTTTTTCAGCTTGCTTCTTTAGGGTGAGACTCTGCCCAGTTGTTTCTAGACAGCTTTCTGTGTTGGTTTGCTCTCTTTCTCCCATTTCTTGCCATTGATTTTCCTTATCACTGCCTCCCATGCTCCATCTGCCCCTTTGCAACTGTTGCTGGCAATGTTGGCTCCTATGCTGCCATCTGCTTGGAGTGGCCAGCACGTACCTGCACCTTATTCCTCTGTAATTCCTGCCATTCCTCTGCATAGGCAAGCAAAGCTGCAGTAGCATTCTTCTGGCAGGAGATACCTGCAGCTCAGACAGGAGAGGGAACTGGGAATGCAGTGGGACCTGAAGAAAACTGAAAGAGAAGTAGAGAGGGTACCAGGGATGGGGATGTGAGAAAGGTCTTGGGCAACAGCCCTGAGGAATTACCTGTTGCCTCTCTGAGACAGGGAGATTTATGGAGAAAGCTGGCCTTGGTCCATGGGCATAAACAATTCTTGGGGGTGGGTGTGAGATAAAAAAGGAGAATATTTTCATGAGGGTTCAGATCCCTTCACTGCATCCCTACAGGATTGGATGTGCTCCAGTGTCAGCACAAGAGCAGAACAAAGCGTGGCCATAACAAAGTATTAGTGGCTGTGATCACCCTGGTCCTGCTCTCTGCTCCCCAAAAACTTCCTTCATTGAAACCTTGGGGGAAATAAGGGTGACTGCAGTTTTCTCTGTCTTGCCTGGACTTTACTGGAGTCAGGCTTAGAGCTACCCAGCCTAGTGCACAGCACAGGTACCACCCAGGAGCTTTATTTCTCCCATCCTCTTTCTGCCTCATCTTCTTGTCTCTTCAGTTGTTGCTCTTTTTGCATATAGAACTATCCACCTATCTGCATGCAGATGTGTACATAGCATAGTTGGGACTCTGCCTTGCTGAAAGCCACTATTGCTATTCATATAGTTAATAACTATGACCTTCCTGTACAAGGAGTATCTTTTTTCAGTGAATTACGACATGTAATGATGTTTGTAGGAAACAGACTGCTGAGTATCTCATGCCAAAGCCAAATATTCCTATTTATGTCATGGTAAGATCAATAAATAACTTTGTTACAGGCAAATTTATCATGGCAGATGGCTTCAGCCTGTGGGCTATGAGCTGAAATCCAGCTGAAATCCATAATGAAATAAGAAAAGTCATAAAGGTGCCATCGAAGCTCTTGGATGACTTTTATGAGTTAGGGAATGTTAGGCTGCTCCTTGGGAAGGACCTGGTGTCCCTGCAATGAGCTCATGCAGCCAGAGGTGGGGAAGAGCACCTGTGCTCAACCTGGCCCTTATGCTGCTGCTCACATAAGGAAGGAGGCACGGGAGCTGCAGCATCACTGTCCTCCCAGTGTCAGCTTAGTGATGGCAGAGTTGCAACACCATGGCATCCCCTCATTTACAGAGAACAGGAAGGTTGAATGGTTTTGTAGTGTCTTAAAACCCCTTCAAATCCCTCTAGCCTGAGTACCTTAACAGAACAGTGTTTCCTACCTTCTCTTACAGAAAGCTTTTGGTTAATATTTGAGCAATGAAGAAAAGACAGCAGCTGTAGAATCGTTTTCCCCTTGAGGCAGATTGTCCTCAGGTAAAACCAAACAAAATCAAGATACCAGCAAGGTCAGTTATATTAGACAATCCATATCCTCATGATGCAGATACTTCCTTCAGTGTCTGTCACCACCACCAAATCCCCAACTGCAGCAAGGTAATTGGCAGCCTCCTTCTAGGGAAGATGGAATGGCTTGTGCTGTCCCCCAAAACCAGCCTGGATTTTGTCTGTGCAAGTGCTGGAGCCTGGGGGATGGTATCTCTCATCTAACTACACTGCTGGAGAGTCATGTATCAAGGACAAGCTTCTGAGGCAGCTTCTGTCTCCCTCTTATTTACTGCTCCTTTAATTACAAACCAGATGTCGGGGAAAGATTTAAAAGTCAACTTTATTTGAAATTCTGAAATATAAAAAAAACTCAACCACAACAATTTTTTTTTTGTGGTGGGGAGGGGAAACATGAAGGGGAGAAAATTCTTTAATCCTTTGCTTATAGTTATTTTCTATTTTATTTTTAACTCTTGTTTTTTAAAGTTGTGGTTATTTTTTCTTTTATTAAGTGGCCAAAAGCATTTCTCTTTTAGTTTCTGCCCCTTCAGCCCCCAGAAGAGTTTTCAGGCTTTTTCTCTGAGAAACAGACCTCACCCGAGACCTTCTCCCTCCCAGACAGGATTGCTCTCATACATTCCTCTCTCTGTTTATGCCCCAAGACTGTTCAGAAACATCACATGAAGCTGCCCACTTGCTTAATGACATTTTATTTGGGGGCCACATTACACCTCCTCTGCAGTGGTCATGCAAGCTCTCAGGTGTCAGGCAAGGAGACAGCTCCAGCCTCCAGGCTGGGGCTGGGAGTGATGGGATTCCTAACTCACAGAGATCATGGAAAGGGGAGGAACTGGGTCAGGAGATGCCAGTGCTGTGCTCTGGAGCCCCCCAGGCATTCGGATGGAGCACTCTCCAGAAGGCACCAGGAGCTCTGTGCTCCAGTATGGGGGGGTATCTACAGGAACCTGAAGCCTGTCCTAACTTGAGCAAGTCCTAAAGAGGTTGATCTGGTCATCACTGAGTCTGACTGCTGAATCCCAAACAAGTCTCTTATTTTAGCAGCCAAGTTATGGATAAGGGTAGAAGTCCCTTCACACAATATGGGCAGGTTCTCCCAAACAAGAGGCAGCCTAGCTCCATACCACTCTTGTTTCCATGCCCTACACACACCAGCATTCAACACAAACCAGAAAGAAAAGAATGGTTTGAGGACATAAGAGGAGGAACTGTGTCCTACCACAGGACTGTCCATGTCCTTTCTACTCACCAGCTACTCCATATTTCCATCAGAAGTTCAATTTCCTATTTACCATGGGATTAACCCTTTGCTTAAGTTAAGGTCATCTAAAGATACCTGTCACAGATAAGTGGCCAATATGTTTGCTTTAGTCTAACCTGATTTTAACAGACTGTAGGGAACACAGTGACTGGCCAGGAGCAATAGCATTGTCCAATTTTTTTCTTAGGAAAGCTTCACCTTAAATAAAGTTCCCCTGTTGTATGATGTGCAGATGGGTTAAGCTTTGAGATGGAACTGTTGGAATATAAGTCAGTGGGGAAAAAAAAATCCAGCAAATTTCCACAGGATCTGGGGGCTGTGTGCAGAAAATTGTTAAACATGCTTATAAATTATTTGAATTTCCTAATTATAAAATTTGGGGAAGGAGTAAAAGCTGAAAGCAATAGCTCAGAAGCTGTGAGAGCTGGTGTAATGCTATTCACCAGGGTTAAACTCACTTCTGAATGTGAGGATGGAGGGGAAATAAATCTACAGTGACCCCATGAGTGGGAGGCAGGGCACTGGGAGCCAGCATTGGAGCAGGGACAGCCCAGAGTAAACAATACAGCTATTGAGACAAACAAATCATAAGGTGGCTGCAACAGATTCAAGCCCAGTTTTGCCAGTATTTTTTGTTAAAGATCTGTGGGTGCTGGCACCTGCTGCTTCAAGCCCAATGGTGGAATGATGGGTTCTGTAGTTTTGGGTTCCACCTGAGAAACTGATAATAAACTGGAGGCAGATGGAGAATGCTACAGGTAGTCTGAGCAACAAGTACACTGGAGTGTGGGGCAGACAAATGCTCACCAACTCATGGGGAACAGCTGAGAATTGCAGCAAGAGGAGCAGTGGGTGGGGAGGGGGAGAACAGTGATGCCACTTCTGCAGGTTCAGAAGGGGAGACTCTAAGCTACCTCCCTCTAGTCTTCCTGCAACCTCTGGGCCATCTCAAACCATGACACTTAAACAACTGCAGCCTACAGCTTTTACTGGAAGTATGTTTGAAGTCTCAGTTATCTCAATGCACCTCCTTTCCTATTAGCACTTCACCTCCTGCATTTCTATGTAGGAAAAGGCAATGATGGGTTCCTCAATCCTTAGGACAGAGGTGCACTGGACATTTCTACCACTGGCTGCTTTTGCAACACGAGAAAAGCAAACAAAACACTAATGGGAACACTGCTTACAAGAGGAAACTGCAAGAACAGTTTCCATTATCACTTGGAGGAACAATATAAAGCAATGTGTCTGTAATTAGACATCCAGTTATTCCATCACAAACGCAGCTAGGAAGTCCCAGTTAGAAAGGTCAGCCCAAATATTAGGCAAAAAAATAATGCAGTCAGTCCGTGGAGTGACCTAATTGTGCTGCAGCATGGCTCATCTGTCTCAACAAACAGTGGTTGGGACTAACAAAGGGTGAACTCCAGCCTGCACAATCCATAATCTAAAATTCAGTGCAACCATGAAAATGGAGGAAAATGGGAGAGGCAAGTGCTAGAAAACATGACTAAGACTTTGCTAAGCAAACAAGAGCACTTACACAGACAAGTGACCGAGTATTTGGAGCAAGGTGGGGCAAATGCTGTTCTTGCATAAAGGCTTCAAATCTCTTTTTTGCTGGAAAATGCCTCGATCTAGTGGAGCTGCTAATTTCTCCTGCTAGGGTATGCTCCCGAGACACTGAGCCCGACCGTACTAGTTTGCCGAGGGATGTCTGTCCTCGGGCAAGGGCCAGAGTGAGGTTTTAGCGTGTTCATTTTCCATGGCACGCCATCTTGTGTATAGTGCGAGCAGTAGGTCTCCGGGTGCAACGGGACTGGTCTGCCTTCAAAACCGGGTGCGGGTAAAAGAGTGACCGAATGGGAGATGCTGGTAACGCACGGTGCGGTTGGAGCAGCTGCTGCTGACCCGCTGCAAGCGCATTTGGTTCCCCACTGAAACAACGGCATTTCCAAAAAGGCGATTAGTGGTTTAGTAAACAAAACCGAACCACTGCCTTGCCTCGGGGACGCAGAAGCTGCCACTAAGCTCACGGCACCCACAGACGGGCCAGGAATTGCATCGGGGCTGTGCGGGCGGTGAGCGTTCGCAGTCTGTCGCACCACAACTCAGGCTTGCCTCCCCGAGGCTCGGGACTCTGCCCGGGGGTGAAGCTGCCAAGGAATCACGGCCACAACCATTACACAGATCACTGGTTTAGCATTTTGGGCGGCAGTGGCAATTCTGCTCTTACACTGGGAGCGCACCTCAAGACAAGAGGAGAACTCTTGTTGTGGCGGTGCTGAAGGACAGAGCAGGCTCCCGGCTTTCGCTCCCGGCAGAGAAGAGCCACGCAGGGAGGGAGACTCGGGCCGGCCCCAGATGATCCCGGCACAAACACCCACAGCAGATGCTCCTGCCTGAAACCTGCCCGGGCCCTCGGCCGATGTGCTGCGGCCGTGGCCAGGCCCGGGATGCCTCCCGTCTCGGACTCACGCTCCGGTTCCCACATCTCACTCGGTCACCCTGGGCGCCGCTTACCCGGCTCCGCGGCGAAGGGTGCGCTCCCGGGGACATCCCGCCCGTCCCTGCAGCCTAAACGCGCCCGCCCCGGCAGCGGGGAGCCCCGGCTCGGCCGCCGCCACCTCCCCCCGCCGCCAGCGCCGGCCCCAACTCCTCATTGGCGGCCGCCGCCGGAGGGAGGATGACGCCCGGGCGGGAGCGGGCGCCGGGGGTATAAAGGCCGGGCGGGCCGGTGGCGCCGCGCTCCCGCTGCCCCGCCATGCCGCGCGGCTTCCTCGTCAAGCGCAGCCGGCGCCCCGGCGGCTTCTACCGGGCGCGCCCGCGGGAGCGGGACCCGGAGC